>JAAEAF010006465.1:0-17966 GCA_011037195.1 Triatoma infestans | reverse complement strand
GGCATTCTATAGAATGCCTGAATTTCATACTTTGCCGGTAACATATATAATTTAAGGCGCATCAACAACGATAGTCATTGGCGCCGGGAGCATTTTCAGTGCATTGCCGGTCTCCGGACGGGTATTTTCTCGATACAAAAAACACTGTCCATCATCGAACAGTGAGCTGTAAGAGGCTTCTAGGAAGAGAAAATCTAAGGGCAGCAGAACCGGACTCGAACCCAAGACCAGGGAAGCATGGGAGTTCAGTGCGTTAACCAACTGAGCATCTATTAATTCTTAATAGATCTGTACGTTTTGTTTCCTGTTCTTACTATTTAATTATTTAATAGCATCTATGATATTTCATTTTATTACCTATATCTCGTTGGTTCGAAGCTCCTAATGCCGGAATCTCACGCCCCCTCCCCCATTTTCATGTGACTCGTCTTAAACAAAAAATAAACATGTAATTGAGTAGTAAGATTTTATTTTTTCTCATATTATTAGTAAAAACAGAGATAAAATTCCAAATTCCATAGCTTGGGGGGGGGGTATAAAGTTAATTATTAATATATATGAAAAATAAAACTTGATGTGAGAGATAAAAAAAAAAAGTAAAAATTTGTCACAAAGGAGCTTACTTAAAACTTACATGTGCACAACAGTTTAACGTAGTTTGGTTATTACACCTGATTTTTTTTTTGTTTTTGTTCAGAAAACATTTTCCAGCCTGTGATAAAAGTTTGGAAGAGGCTGTTAGAAAAAAATATCGCAATTTTTTTTTCTCCTTTTGTTTTCTTTTTTTTGTTGTTTCAAGCCAGGCTAACAAATTGTGCAGTACGTACGGATCAGACAGACGAAAGGGTGGAGAGGGTTTTTATATTCTACTTTGAAGCAGAAATATTCTGTACATGGGGGGAGGGGACAAAATAGGGGGCTCGTTAGAGGTGCGTAGCGTGTGTAGAGAGAGAGAGACAGAGAGAATGGAGTAAGAGCGGGGATAGAAGGAAAGTGTTCAGTTATAGGAGATGAGGAAAGTCTGCAATGGTGTGTGCGGGTGAGTGATGCAGACACAGCATCACTCAGAGTGTCTGGACCAGTGGGTGTAGTGTGTTAGTAAAGTGGTGAACCCTGCTCCGGTGATCACTAATTGAGGGGGTGATTGGGTAAATTGGTCATTCATTTACCAGGTGATGGCTCACCATAACTACATCTCCTTCCAGGCCTGCCGCATTAACTACTCTCACAACCATACACACACACACACATATACACCAACACTTCTATATTCAACCAATACATTTATTTATGTACTAGGATTTATTTATTTTTCTTGTGTTTATTTTTATTTATGTGAAAGCACTGGATAATACGCAAATTCTTTTATAAAAATTTTGTCAGCCAGTCAAAGTTTTCTGGATTTTCTTCAAAATGAATATCTTATAAAGATACATTTTTCGGGAAAAAAGAAAGGGATTCTGGGAGAATGTGTGACGTCAGGCTTATAACTTTAAAGTGCTAGCTCAAGTTTTGCTGGAGACTGATCAAAGTATTGACTGATGTTCTAGAAATGTAATCCATATTCGTCCCTTTCGTTCATTCTAATCCTGAAATAGGCAAGCTCTCATCTTTACGTCTTCCTGATAATTCCACTCATCGCCTGAGACGGCGCCGGTCACATGATTTACGGCGGTGGAGGTCAATAATTAATTCACTTAGAGAACCACCATTAGGTGAAAACTTCTCTCTTATCAAGTCAGTGATACTATTTACATGCTGCAAGCAGCAATTGCACCTACAGTTGTAAATTCCAAGGTCATATTCAGGTAATTCCTTAAGTCCTAATAATCATCCAGTATAATTACACTACATATATTTTCACTATATATACATAAAATTAGTTAAATTCCAAATTCCAAATTTTTATTTGGAATTGCTATAAATTACAAAAAAGAAATTTTCGTTTACAATTTTTCTCTAAAAATAAAATTGCCTCTTTAAGGGAAGAGTTTAAGATCAGAGATAACGCGGAGGTCTCGAAGGTTCGAGTCCAGTAGTGCTGTCCGTAGATTTTCTCTTCCTAAGAGACAATTTACAGCTCCGGTGATGGACAATGTTGTTTGTAACGAAAGAACATTATCTGGAGGCTACAATGCACTGAGAAGGCTTCGATCTTTGTGCAGCTATATGGGCCAAGAGCAGCGGACTTTGGATAGCATTGGTCTCCCGCTCTACAGACAATAAAAAAAAATATCTAATTTAAAAATCCTAGTCACTTCAGTTAATAAGGCAAGCGGATGAGTATATTGGGACCGGAAAGAAAATAATTTAATGCAATATATATTTTCCTGTCTGATATTCTTAAAATTTCCGGCAAGTGTCATTTCCCTCTTTCCAGGCCTAAACCAGGATAATGCGTAAAAAGAGGATAAAGGCGAATTTATTTCGACTTATCCCCCGGAATTATATTGATGTCACCAGAAAAAGCTCGAATTGATACACCATTTCGGCAGCTTCACTAAAATTATTTGATAGGTATAGAACCTTTGGGAAGTTTCTTTAAGCTTCATGTACTATTTAAAGTTCTTTTACTTGTATAAACCCTATGGCGCAACAGCCCATGAAGGACCAAGGCTTGCCGGACAGCGATTTAAATGGGGCAGGTGTGATAAGCACGCCGCACTTCCCTCGCCGTTTAGTTCCGGCCTTCGCTACCTAGGGCGCTACTAACTGTAGTTTCCCACTTTTTATCACGATGTTCGGTCAATACCGACTTTGTCCTCACGGGAATCGAACCTGAATTCTCGCACGAAAGGCAAGTGCGGTAGCCACTAGACCAACGCATGAGGACCTTTTACTTGTATATGAATAATTTATTCGTAAAAAAAGATTTTAATATTCGAAGTTCACCAAACTGGAATCTATGAATTGATGGTTGGATTCGCAGTGCTTAAAAAAAAAACCCATGATTTTTTCCGTAGCAACCTACTTCATTTGTGGCCATCGACCAGTTTAGGAAGATCACCCATCTTCAAAAATGTCTTTAAAAAACATTGTGAGTTCATGAACTAACACCTAAAGCATAGATCAGGAAATGACAAGAAATCCATTAGTCAATGGCCTTTTTAATTGTAACTTGTGAATTTGCTGATCATGTTTCTTGGTTTGCAAATTAATGTTTATATTCTCTTGAGAATCATCTATAATTTTTGTGTTATCCTGAAATGCTGAGCAATATTTCTGAGAGGATTCGCCTTTATCTTAAGCTTATACATTTAGATCCTATTCGAAACAATTTTTGTGTCATCGCCTTTGTATTAGGAATGTGGCTGGCATTTCCTCCTGGCTACAATTTGACATACGTGACGTTCTGATGATTGAGCAAATATCTAAATTACCCAAAGAGCTTAAAATGTAAGTTGTAGGATTCATAAAATATGCATAGAATCGAAATATCTTTAGTTAGTTCTTCTGCAAGAATCAATGATAATATGATTATTGGCTGTGGAAAGAAAGTATGGGATAGCCATTTCAAAATATTTGCCCAAACGTTGCGCAACCAATTTTACTTGTTTTGTAATTCTACTTTCAATAACAAATTCATTAGTAATAAACAACAAGAGGCAAAGTAGATTTAAATGATGTTATTTTAGTTAAACATTAACTACTAAATAGTATTGTGAGGGTGTAAAGTGGTAAAAGGGCGGTGGTTGTATAGGAGACCAGTTTACCACCATCAAGGGGGTGGAACTGGTGGAGCCAATCTGGCGTGACTTCGTTCTGCGCCCCTTCTCTAGAAAAAATCTATAACAAGTTATACAACAACCGGCCATGTTATCTACCCTTTTTACAACCAATTATATACTAAGAATTATCAAAAATAAATATATTATTTACCAGTTTTTTTGGTAAATATTTTTAATCTCTATGGCATATTAAACTGAAATCTGATATATAATAAAATTTAGTATTTAGGTGTAATCTACTAAAAGTTTTTCAAACATTTCCGAACTTTTGAGTAATTGAAAAATAAAAAAATTACAATTTTATAGAATTAAGGCGATTCTAGATTCTTGGTAATGATTTTCTGGAATTTATGAACAACTGGTATTTTATCCGTCGTAGCATGTATATGTTCGTGGTGTGAGTTAGGTCCAAACCAACAAGTGTGAGTGTAACAGAAACATTTCGTTGAAGTGAACTCTCTACACAAACTTGGTGAATTTACTCTGATGATGGATGAAAATCCGAAACCGGTCAGTAACAAAAGCAATATGCATGCTACGACGGTTAAAATCCCAGATGTTATCCAGCATTGCGGGCCCACCCACATTTTCAACAATTTATGAATAAATTTGAAGACGCTTTATATTTATATTTATTATAGTTTTTAATTTTCTTGATTTTGCTGTAGTCATTTGAATGAATTACGTGCTTTTTTTACTAGATGGTAGGTTAATAAAAATTGTAGATCGTTTTCACCAAATTGCGCTGGTAAAAATTCTTGGATTAATAGTATTATACCAGTCTATGTCATATTTCCCCAAAAAATTCCATGTTCTATATAAATTAAATTAAGATTGCCATTTTTCCTGTTTGGTACAGCAAAATGCTGAACTACTAAAATGATTTCCAATTAAGTTCAGTTGCTTTTTTTCTCTCTCCTTCAATAATTTATTTGCAACTGTACAATAAATATAATAAGCAAAGGTGGTGAATGTTTACAATACCCAGTGGTATTACTTCATGGCGTTAAAGTTAATTAAAAAAGATCACGGGGATGGATTAACGGATAAGGTTTGACTAGCAGGTTGGTGAACCAAAGGATTATGATGATTGGACAAGAAGTTATGGAATCTTTGATTACGGGCTTTTATTAAATCGGACACAAATAGAATGGATAGGTCCAGTATGTAAGGTTTTATTGGAGACATAATAAAGAGCATTGGTAAAGTTAAAATGATACTCAATTATTGAGATTAATCTAAAACTCATTTCATTTAGAAATCATAAATAGTTTCCAGTAAATACTAAATAAAAAACCTTGAACGTTATTTTGAGAAACGTAGATTTACTGAAAAATCTATTTATGTATTTTCACTTTATATACAAAGCATTATTTTAAAAAAATAAGAATTAAAATAAAGTTTATTTCATATAACTATTATATAAGATTATAGTTCACCTAAGGTTTTTTTTTTGTTAATTCAATTTTCACCTTCACTCAATATGAAAACTTTCCAAATTTCGTAAACAATTCCACTAGACAGCGTTCTTCAAGATGGTATTTATTAAAATTTTAATGTAACTAGTGTCGAATAGATCGAATAGACAAAGCCTCCTAATACTTTATTGCCAAAGAAGTCGTTTTATCTAGCCAACGTCTAACTTCTATTCTATTCTAGATCTTAGAGCTTCCAAAAAGAAATAGATGTATTTAAGCCTCAAGGACCTATTGTGCTCCCAGAATACACTATTCAGCCCAGTCCTATTGAGTAAAGTGCCATAGCCCGATCGGTCATCTCGTCTACAGATTTGGAGTTATGATTACCACCTCCAAATTATGTGGTGTGGAAAAATTGATGAGTTTTCACTTTTTCTTGGATAATGGTCGTGATGTCGTCCCAAGGAAAATTCAAGTATCCCCTGAAGGATAGTTCGATCTATCAGCAGAAGCAACTAGCTTGGGATTGGGAAAGAAACAGACAAGACACCCGGTCCACATCACATGGAATCACAATATATTGTCCTATCGCCTTGCGATTTTGTTGCATAATTTTGATTAAAAAAAAAAATATTAATATTTGCAATTAATAACATTTCTTTTTAATTTTATAATTTAGATTGAAAAAAAAATTTTGATTTTAATTTTTATGATAAAAACCATTTCAAAATTTAATGAAAACACATTTGCAAATTAATGAAAGCAATATTTATGATTAATATGAAATAAATTACAAATATTAACAACACATTAAAATATTTTCAATATTTATATATTTCTCTGTGTCCAAAAATATTGAAAGGTTTATGTAAATTATTAAAATAAAAATTTTTTAACAAACTCTATATATATATATTAACATTATTATTCAGTTTACTAAATGGATTCCACATTTATTATTTACTAATCATATATAATCATTTAATGTAATCAAACAATTAAAATATCAATTGAATAAATAGGAAAAAAATAAGAATTTATTCAATTGCTCATTGTTTTATATTCGTAATAAATAGATTTAAATGTTTTGTATACTTAAATTCTATATTTATTAACTTTATTATTTGTTCTGTTATTTAAAAACTAGGATACTTTTATGATATTGTAATATATATTTATTAAGGATAATATTCAGATCTGCTACTAAGATAGGATAGTGAGATTATTAAACAAAATTGTCAAACAAAAACGCTACTAAATTAAGATTATTACGTGGGAAGGGATTGGCTCTGTGGTAGCGTACTGGATTCCCGGGTTATTTCCAGCACTGCTGCCCTTAGATTTTCTTTTCTTAGGAGCCTCTACCGTTCACTGACCGGTGATGGGCAATGTACAATAGGTCTTTCAGGTCGCAGTACATTATCTCGTATAACAATCTAAATTTAAATCTTAAGATTTTATGAACTCCAAATATCTTCTTAGCAAATAATTTCTGAATCATCAATAATGAAAGAATCCTAAATATAATAAATTAAAGCAAAAAAATAAAAATAATTAGTATTAGACTACAAGCGCTGAAATGCTGCTAAACCTGAAAAAAAAAGGTGATTGATCTTTGACAGTGATGATTCACCTAATAGCAGTTCATTTAAAATACTCTTACTGTTCGGTTTTGGATTTTGATTTAGTTTATTAGCATTTATATTTTTTGTGTAATTATTCTTATTCTTTTCGTTTATTAATTCAAGTATGATACTTTTATTTATTATATTTTTCATGTAATACTTTCAGTACTTTTTTCTTTCATTTTCTTTTGGAAACTATGTAGTAAACTCTGGTAGACGGCTATTGCCATGCTATTTAATACTTTGTTTATTTTTCAATTTCACATGTTTTATTTTCTTATTTATATTTCTTTTCTTTTGTTATTTGTATAATGTCAAAATAAAGTATTATTATTATTATTATTTATCACTCCTAAAAGCCGGAGTTTCCAACCTGTTTATCTCGAGTCTGTCACTCAATTGGTTTACAAATATTTGTCCATTTCAGGAACCTTCACAACATACATTTTGAAACCCAATTTTGAAAAATTGACACACTGCAATACTTCCACATAGAGCGGTAAGAGAAAGTAAGAGAAAGTTTTGCATTCCAAATTCAACTTTATTCTAAATAAAATTCACATTATAGAAGACAATACAATGAAATATATGACATAATAATGGGAATTTTTTGTGATATTTTATCCTTAGTTACTCGTACGGCCAGGCGAGCCGTTACTGACTTAGCACTCACAATACGCTACCAATTGATAATATAACATTAATAAAATCGATACATTGTAAACAGAATGCTCAAGCTGCCATGACTTTAAATCACAAGATAAACAGAAAATAATTACTCTTACTTTAAAATTCTACAAATCCCAGGAAAGTTAAATGTTTACCACATACGTAATACTTTGTTTATTATATGCATATACAAAACTTGTAAAACTATATATTTACCCAAAATGTGAGAGTATTCACTAAATTGATCTCTGTTATATGAGTAATGTACAAAATTCAAAATTAAAAATTAGAACACGCTCCAGGCTACCGTACCTAGTGCATAGCGCCAAAACCGGTGCCTATGGTCATTTAGCCTTGCCTACATAGTAGGCAAGTTACCATCCCTGCCATGTGGAGGCGGACCTCTACATATCCGTCTAGTCCTTCATTAGTGTGGAGGCGGACCTCTACATTACCGCTACTTCGCGAGCAAACTCAACTAAGTCTTTACAATTTATAGCACTTTTTATCAATTCTTTGCGATCTCCCCGCCAGTTCTCTCCCCTCCTTTTCAGCTTGAATTCCATATGGATTCTTGCTTCGTCGAGGGAAGGACATCGGAAGAGAACATGATACACTGTGTCCCGTTCACCGCATTCACAATTTGGAGAATCTTTCAATCCCAGCTCATAGAGCTTAGAATTGAACTCCGCATGACCTGTGAAATATTGCGAACCCGGTTTTGGGATAGCTCCAGCCATCGAATAAACAGTCTGTGATGCAAATTCGGGAAGAACTCATATATGGTTCTCCCTTTCTTTGCTTCATCCCAGCATCTTTGCCACTTCCTAATCTCGTACTCTCGGATCTTTTTCTTTGCAAGGGCATGAGGCGTCTGACTGGACAGTTCCTCCCCATCAAGGACAATCATTCCAATTCGAACCATACATTGTAAACAGATTGCTGCCACTATGCGAGTTGCAATGAGTTTTTAATTCCATGGTACTAAGAAATAATTACTTTTTTTTATATATAACTAGCTAAACCCGGCCACGCTCAGCTGTGGCTCAGTCTGATTTCAATTGTTGGGGAAGTAAATAGAAGAATGACAGTTAACATAGATTCAGCAAGAAAACACATCATTCAATTTAATACCTTACTTTGCGTTGCTGTGAACTGAAAGGAAAGAAAGAAAAAATGTTTTTAACTGAAAGAATGTTTTAAGAGCTGAATGCGCTGTCCTACCTCCTTCCATCAATGTAGCAGCATTCCCTGAAGAAGCAAATGCTAACGCAATATGGCCGTTTGAACGGATTTTAGCCAGGATTAAGGAAATTAAGAACGTTTTTCCAGTTCCACCTGGAGCGTCCAAAAAGTAAATCCACCGGATTGGTTGGTCACAAGCTTGTATGATGGTATCAAATGCTATCTTTTGTTCTTGAAGGAGTTTCGGTGTATTTTCTTGGACGAATAGCTGTAAGTCATTTCTGGTGTATGATTGCTCTCTGAGCAGTTGTCTCTCGAATGTTGCATTGATCGACCTATTCGGTACTGTTACTCTCAATAGTGCCAACAGCTTGCCACACATTGCAAGACAAAGATCCTCAATGAAGATTAGCGCGTCATTGTATATTTCTTCTGTGAAATCCAAGCCAGATTGCTTTTCTTGGCGTAGTCTGGGCAGATATCTTCGGCAGAGAGCGCGCCACTATCGCAACGCGTCAACGTCTGTCTATTTCTGCCAAACTCACGAAACTCTCGGAATTTTCCGTTTCCGTGGGAACTTCGGAGTAAAAAGTATATATAAACACTCTTATATAGAAATGTAAGTTGTGTAAAAATTTCAAATCAATCCATCGACTACTCTTCGAGTTTTGCGGCCACAAACATACGGATGCTGAATTTTTATATATATAGATATCTAGGTAAGTTGGTAGTTATTGTACATTTATAAATACCTGTGAATTGATTTCCTGTGTTATGAATGTAAAATTAACTACCAACTTACCTAGATATTATATTTAAAAAAAAAAATTTGTTTGTTTAGTACCATGGAATTAAAAACTCATTGCAGCTCGCTATTGGCAGATATATCTTTACAATGTATGGAATACGAATTCATGTGTGTACCTATATTGGGTGTACATATGTACCTATATTGGGGATCATTGTTAGCCTATCGAGTGCTAGTCAGTACAGTTCGCGTGAGCATACAAGTTACTCTACGAATAAAATCATTAAAAAAATGACATAATTGTGTTATTCCAAACTTTCATTTGATTTGCAAAAGGATGAATTTAAAGTGTAAAACCAACAGTGTTAAGTGATAAAACAGGAAGTATAGTAGAGGAAGGGATGTTTTATCCACCCTTAGAGCTAAGCTAATAGTAAGTAGATGTACAAGAATTGAGATAAGATATTTAATGAAAGTTATATTGAAGTGGAGTATTTAGTAAATGTGTGTGTGTGTGTATATGTGTATGTGCGAGAGAGAGTGAAACAGTGTGTTTAAGTGGCGCCTGAATTGACGGAAGTGTCGGCAAGCATTAGTGGTGGTGGTGTTGGTGGACAGGAGGGGAGAGGGAGACAGTTGTTTGTTGTCACTAAGTAGTGTTCACTAACTCATCTTAGTGTTATTGTTGCCTTGGCAACATATTGGTGATGAGAAGCGACTGTCACTCTCATCATACAACTGTTACACACCTCTTAACTCACATTGACGACTAAAAAAAAATATATATATATATATAAATATAAAAAAAAAGGAAGTGCTACCACCTCATTAACGTTTCTATTCGTTACACTTATTAACAAGTTATATTTTGTTTTTAAAATCATTTCCACAAAAATTGTCAAAAAAAAACAAAAAAGAAAAACGTTACACAAACGTGAGAACTTAACTGAAGCATGCTGTTCACTTGACAAGAGATTATCACATTAACAATACAATAAAATTAATTTAACATCAGAGAGAGAGAGAAAAGAAAATATTTTGTATATTTTTCTTTTATTTAAAAAACACTTTAATATATGAAAAAAAAAAAAAAATAATTACATGGAGTTGTTAGACAAATTAATTATATCATATTGTCTGTCCGACGAAAGTGTCCTTCTTCAAGTGGTAAATTCATTTCAAAAACTCGGTAATTAAAGGCAAACATACAAGTGCTTTTTTCAATTAGAAAAAAAAAAGAATGCTACTACACCTTTAAATAAATAAATAAATAGATCAAATTATCCAAGAAAAAAAATAATCTAGTGTGAAACACTCACACTGGTCTTTTACTCCTATTAATACCAATAATACAGAAAGTGACATGTTTTTTTTTTAAATTACAAATTTTACTTAATTGATCTAAAATAAAAATAGAGGTGGTGGTGGGACAAGGACCAACCTACTAATCCAGACAGGTATAGAAGTTATTATTATTATTATTATTATTATTATTTGTCTATGGGGAGTAACCAAACCCTACATATAACGGTAAGAGGGAGAACAGAAGCCCGACCGAGAGAAAACAGACTCTCCCTCGTACTCTCTCACTTATGCAGGCTAGAGTGGGGAGAACCTGTATATAAGCCAGCGAGAGACCTAGACATCTATCTATCAGATTCAACCATATACATCGCATCGTGTCATATTTCTACTCTAACCCTTCATTCTATAAAAATCATTACAGTCCAGTGTAGTTTGTGTAAGCTTATAGCTATATTATAACAGTGTCTGCAGACTCTCGTGTCAATTAATCAAAACCCATTTGAGTATCAGATGCGGATCAAGATTCATCGCAGTCCGAATAAATGGACAATTCCCTTAACGGAAATAGCTAAGCTCTTCTATTCACAGACTCCGATTCCGACCAAAGTCCTCGCTGAACCTAATTTCCCTCACAACCCAGGCAATCAGTCATAGATGGCTTAGGCGTTCCTCCACTGTCTCACAGTCCCTACAAAATGGATCCGGCATGAGCCCCATTATGTAGAGATTTCTCCTTAAACTACAATGTCCAGTAAGAGATCCAACCAGATGCCTGAGAGAGCTCCGTGAAAAGCTCAGCAACGTCTCACCACTAATAACCTTGTCCGGACCCCCGATGAGCATTTTGGTTTGGCTGAAAACCAACTGAGCTTATCCATAAGGATGAATGCTGTGATACTGTCCAAGCCTGACAGATATATGCCGGAAGGCACGCCAACAGCAGGCTCAGGACCAATGAAAGGAAAAGAGGCGCGCAATTTGGCAAACATATCCACCTCCTCATTCCTAAAAATTCCCATGTGACCTGGTACCCAGACTAGAAACACATCGTTCAGAGAAGTGATTACATTGTACTCCAGAAGAGCGCACCACTAACACTCAACTGATCCAAATAAAGTTTTAAATTTAACGTCATCTATTCCGCAGAACTGGTTTTTAAATGTTCGAAATAATAGTGATAGGTTTGTATCTGAGCAGTTAGATAATAAGTTTAAAGGAAATCATTGGGGTAGTTTTTAGAGAAAATTTCAAAAAAAAAAACTCAAAAACTTATTCTACAAAGTCGTACTTCGGGTTTACAGATTTTCTTCAAAATTTGGAACCTAACAATGCTTTTATTTATTTATATTAATATTATATAAGTAATAGAGTTATATATTTTATTGAAGCGGATACTTTTTAGTGAAGTTTCACATTACTTACTGTCCCTCCCCTCCCGAACCACAAAAAAAATCAATTTCCTGGGGAAAATAATTCAAATAAAAATTATAGGGTTTTTATATATATATATTAGATATAGAGCATACGAAATTTAAAGAAAATCGTTCCAACCGTTTTCGAGAACAACACGGAAAACTGAAAAAAAAAAATTAAAAAATAAAAATAGTTACATCGTACTTCCGGTTGATCGATTTTGACTAAAAACTTCGTGTCAGCTTCCTGTTATTCTTTTCATTTTTGAGATATTTTTTTTTACATACAGATCATTCGTTAGAAATTTTTTTTATTCTCACTCAGGGAACCTCAATTATTGCAAGCTTACGACGAATAAAATACTAGATAAATTAAATATGTTATTGAACGATTTTCTTTAAACTAATTATAATTAACTAAACATATATACAAAGAGTTACAACTTTTTGTTTGAAAACATTTCCCCCGGGTAAAGTCAGTCATTTAAGGCGGCTTTTATACGAGGGGAAGGGTTATGTTTTCCTCTAAAGTACTATCTTAGTTGATTATATAAAATTCTATTATCTAAACAAAATTAATTAGAAATAAATAAATTGTCAAAAATGTTGTGTTTTGAAGAAAATTAATAAACCGGAAGTGCGTGTTTACTGAACAGTTTTTTTTTTTTCATTTTTCGCGATTTTCTCCATTAAAAACCCCGACGAATATCGGGATTTATTTCCATCTACAGATTCTGTGGGAAGATGGAGGAAACTCCATTACATCTCCTCTTAACGGACTCTTCGTGGCTGTCACCCAAAGAAGATTTAAGAACCTAAGTGGTAGTTACCAGCTGGAGTAGGGGGATATAACCTCTATAGAGTCCATCAGGTCATTAATATTCCTTAGGGATCTTAACCTCATGGAGGTGCTGTACAGACGATGTACGCCTGGGATATCTGCTTGAATACTCCGGTCAGCTTGCAGCACCCAGGGGGCATAGCACAATAGATCGTAAGGTCGTAGTGCATTGGCTCCCCTCCATAAACATACTTGGGGGACCTTAAGACATATATTTTAAGGGGTTAAATTTGATATACTAACTATAAAATTTGTTAATTAGAATTTTGTAAGCTGCAGTAAGCGAAAGTTGTGAAAGTCACACCAGCTTTTTATTTTTTTATTTAGATGGACAGAACAAAACTTAATAAATCATAAGATTTTTACAAGGAGATAAACAAATTAAGTATGAATGGTTACGGTAGGTAATTCGTTAAAGGCTAATAAATCAAGAAGATAGAGCAAGTGAGATGTGATAGCGGTGTAAAGGTGGTGGGGATGGATGAGGTAGTAGTAGTAGTAGTAGTAGTGATAGGGAGGTATGATCAGCCCACATCTTCACTTTACCAATCTGGTTGTATTGGAGGCAAGCAGAATTGGTGGGGGGGTGATCCAATTTAGCTGGATTAGCAATCAAGTTGCAGACTAGCGATGACAGTTCTCTCCTCTCTATATATCTGAGCACAATCAACTTCTCTCCGCTTCAAATCATCTCATCATCTCCTTTTACCTTATGTCATCTCAACTATCTAAACTGCTATCTCTTTATGTCTAAATTTATCCCCACTTTATTAACCTTAATAAAAACTAGTACATTCTTCGTTACCAATTTTATTATAATATTAATAAACAAACTTTTATTATAGGTAATACAGATTTAATGCAAAATATGTATTTCTTTTTTAAATTTAAATCTTTATTAAAAAGTGGATTTTGAAATGTAAAAAAAAAAGAGGTAAAATGCCGATTTCTTCAGGCATGCTTAATGTCCAAATACTGTCCAGGTATCCCAATAACGGAGGAGGTTGCGTACTTGCTTACACTATAATAATGAATGCATTTTTATTATCAAATCCAAGGACATAACTGATATTCGAACTGTGTATATCGCTGTCCATGCTTCTAACTACACTGCATTTGAAGGGGCGCCATTGAAATCGTACGGAATATATATTATATTGAGGAATAGAAATAAGACATTTGAGGAATATGTATACAACAGAACAGGAATATAATACAACAGGTCTAGGAAATTCATCCTCGCCCGTCATCTAAATTCATACAATGCTGATTCTAGTTATTTTAAATAAACCACCCTAACTTAGGGCATTCCTGAATCAGGTGACCTTTAATTATAATAGCAATCTTAATTTTTACAAAAGATTTCCTATAATACTTGAATAGTGGCAAACTGTGCGTAGAAAACCTAACTTATTGAAGATAAAATGGTGCAAACCGAATCAGGATGGCTCCTCTAATAAATATCTATGAGTCTAAATTTGAGGCGTCATTCACAAAACAACTCACTATAGACCTACTATTTAATGATAAGACGGTTGTAAAATGAGTTAAACTAGGACTAGAATACTTGGCTTTTTAATGGTTAAGTACGATCTCTTTTGTATGGAGGACCTGTTGTTAGGTCATAAGAAGAAGAGTAACGTAGATCAATATTGACAAACTTGCACAAGAGTATAAGATACAAAGATTCCAAAGATGTTACAAACAAATATAATAATCTTGGAACAGTTAGTATTCTAGGTTTAAAAAAAAATTATTACAGTCGTTTCCAAAAAAAGTCCAAAAAAATTCAAAAATCTATTCTATAAAGGTAGCACTTCCGGTTTACCGATTTTCTTCATATTTGAAATTCTAGCAATTCTTCTAATATGTATAAATTAGAACCAAACCTTATATTGAAGGGGTACTTTAGAGAAAAGCTTAATGTAACTGTTCCCCCAACTTTTCTCTGAAGCTGGGCACCAAAAGTGAATGAAGCGAAGGATCCGCTCTGTTGGGCATCAAGAGACGTGCCATTAAGTGGTATACTGACGTGTCCAAGATCCTCGAAGGGACTGAGGTGGGGGTGGTTAAATTCCCCAGTATCTTCCAGGCGGAGTTATACGCTCTTGGAAGATACGTTCAATTCATCCTCGATAGAGAAGACTGCAATTCTTTCCGATAACCAAGCAGCCATTAGAGCATTGAGCGCCTTTGTTATCAGCTCTAAAAGTGGTCTGGGAATGCCTAAGCAAACTTAATAACCTAGGCAGGAGGAATAAAGTTACCCTTTGGTGGGTGCCACGGCATGTTGGCACTGAAGGGAATAAGATCGACGATGCCCTGACAAAGAAAGGTGCTGCGACCACGCATCTATGGCCTGAACACTTTTGTGGGGTCAGTGACAAGTTTTTCTTGGAAGAAGTCAGGAAGGAGGAGGAGGCAAAGAGGTCTCAAATCTGGAACTCCTTCCCCGGACTGCGGCAGGCCAAGATCTGCTGGGAAATTATAACCCTAAGTAAGAACAAACTCCGCGTTCTTACGGGATTTCTCAAGGGGCATTGTCGACTCAGAGGACACCTGACGAAGCTAGGTTTGGAAAGTGTCAGCACTTGCAGATTCTGTGGCAAGATGGAGGGAACTCCATTACATCTCCTAACGGACTGCGAGGCTATCACCCAGAAAAGATTTAAGAACCTGGGTAGTTACCAGGTGGAGGAGGGGGATATAACCTTCCTAGAGTCCGTCAGGGATCTTAACCTGATGGAGGTGCTGTAGAGACGATGTTCGCCTGGGCCATCTCTTGGGTGCTGTGGGCAGCATTGCACTAGCAGTGCATTGGCCCCCTCCATAAAAAAAAACTGTTCCCCCAGAATCCTCAAAAAAAAAAACGTTTACCCAAGAAAATATTACAAATAAAAATGATAGGTGCGTAGATTGTGAAAAATGTGTGTTTTGTGTATATGAATGAAGTTTATAGAAAATCGTTTGGAGCCGTTTTTGAGAAAATCGAGGAAAACTGAAAAAAAAATAACATTCAGTAAAGTTGCAGTTCCGGGTGATATATTTTGTCCGTAAGCTTCCTGTCAGATGCAGTTATAGTACCTAGACGGAATACCAAGTTATAGCTTCCTACGATTTTTAATTTGTGAGATACTTTTGTTCACACACACACGAAAACACACGAAAAGACCATTTGCTAAAAAACATTTTTTCTTTCATGCCATTGGAGGACCTTAAGACATGTATTTTCAGTGCAATTACAAAAAAATCGAAATTTGAAAACAATCACAATACATTCTCTCACTAATACGTAATATACAAAGCATAATGAATGAAGGAACAAAAAAAAAATTGTTCAAAGATTTTTGAATCGTAAATAAGGAGATTATGTTTATGAACTTAGAATATTTATATAATATGTATAGGCTTTGTTATAACGTGGTTTTAAATTATGCTGAAATTCGAAATACAAATAAGAAGTAAATGTTTTATATAAATAGAAATAATGGCGTTGCTATAGCAATAAATTATCAATCGGATAACAACAGACATAATAAGTTATAGTATAAGGTAAGCAGAAATATCAAACCCATTGAATATGTGTATAATTTGAGTGTACTAGTGAGTGTACGTATAGTAGACCACGTGGGGTTGATTTGGTGAGACAATGAAAGGAAGCCATGTTGGGACACCATCTTGAAACAAACGGTGTATCCCCTACCATTTACACTACTGTATATATACGCTATAACAGACAGATACACACACACATAATAACACAGATATATGTACAATGTGGTGCTGACAAGGTGCTTACAAGTTCATATATGTTGTGTGCGGGATGCTTGCGTGTATATATGTGTGTGTATGTGTGTGTACACAATCTATTATACATTATTAACTTTGTATCCAATTAAACATTTCACCTTAAACAATTATTTATTACCTAATTCAAGGTATGGACTATTTTACACATCTTTTTAAATTTTGTATCCCTTGTCGTAAATCAAAAATTTGTTGCAATATATTTATTACAATTTTGCTTATAATTAGTTTATTTAATAAATTTCCAAAAAAAAATCAATGTTTCTTTGAAAAAATCTTAATTTCCATAATAATTAAAAAACACCATCGAGTAATTATTATTCTTTAAAGTGTTACACTTTAAAATATTATGCCCTAAAATGTTTTAACAACACAATAAATACGAATGAACTATAACAGTTTAAAACGGGTCACAACTATTCTGAATGGTACAAAAATTCCCTGGATATAAAGAGACTAATATTTTTTTATTTGTAATTCCTAAATAAATATCTAAGAATTATACAATATCAGACACGATAATAAATTGTCGTGCTTTCGCATTTTAAGAGAGAAATAATTAAAAAAAAAAGTAAAGTAAAGAAATGCCTATTTTTTCAGGCGGGCTTAACGTCCAACCACCAAATTAAGTGTCCTCCTGGACGGGGGCGGAAGCACATACTTTACTGTTAATATTTTTCATATCAATATAAAATTTAGTAGTTATACGCGGGACTCGAACTGGTATCC
Source organism: Triatoma infestans (assembly GCA_011037195.1). NCBI lineage: Eukaryota > Metazoa > Arthropoda > Insecta > Hemiptera > Reduviidae > Triatoma > Triatoma infestans. The sequence goes on along the minus strand of JAAEAF010006465.1, from coordinate 499 downwards.
TTCCACTTACAAGTCCATACTCATAACCACTACACCAACACCAGCCCGAAGAGTAATATTTATATAATTAGGTATTTATATACTTATAGTTCACAGGATACTTTGCAAACACGAATTTCAATGGATTTAAGAAAAAGGAAAAAAATCAAAGAAAGCTTAATGTCCATTTTCAATTTTTATAAATTTTAATAATAATAAGGCTAAATTTAATTGAGATTTCATTTCTTAGTTAAAATATACAGGAATTTTATTTATAGGACTTTTAAAAAAAAATAATTAACTTTTACTTTCTACTACTTTAAGAAGAAGCGATGTGAACCTGCAAAATATTTGAAATTAAATTTCCACTACAAATGAGTGAAATTTTTTGAATATTCCAATGTGTACGAAAAAAATGTTTAGCATCAGAGACATTTTTCGTGGTAGTCTATTTTTTGTGGTGATCGATCGGGTTTCGGGCGTTCGCCCATCTTCAGGATGCGTTTTTCAGAAAAGTGTG
>JAAEAF010006464.1:0-38242 GCA_011037195.1 Triatoma infestans | reverse complement strand
TTTTGGTTATACTATTTTTCCAAACCCGCAATACACGTTTGCCCCTTCAAAGGTTTTGGTTATACTATTTTTCCAAACCCGCAATACACGTTTGCCCCTTCAACGGTTTTGGTTATACTATTTTTCCAAACCCGCAATACACGTTTGCCCCTTCAACGGTTTTGGTTATACTATTTTTCCAAACCCGCAATACACGTTTGCCCCTTCAACGGTTTTGGGTATACTATTTTTCCAAACCCGCAATACACGTTTGCCCCTTCAACGGTTTTGGTTATACTATTTTCCAAACCCGCAATACACGTTTGCCCCTTCAACGGTTTTGGTTATACTATTTTCCAAACCCGCAATACACGTTTGCCCCTTCAACGGTTTTGGTTATACTATTTTTTCAAACCCGCAATACACGTTTGCCCCTTCAACGGTTTTGGGTATACTATTTTCCAAACCCGCAATACACGTTTGCCCCCTTCAACTGTTTTGGTTATACCATTTTCTACCCCGCACTACAACGTTTAGCCCCTTCACGTTTTGGTTATACTATTTTCCCAACCCCTCAATACACTTGCGCCCTTCAAACGGTTTTGTGTTATACTATTTTCATAGACCCGCAATACACGTTTGCCCCTTCAACGGTTTTAGTTATACTATTTTCCCAAACCCGCAATACACATTTGCCCCTTCAACGGTTTTGGTTATACTATTTTCCCAAACCCGCAATACACGTTTGCCCCTTCAACGGTTTCGGTTATACTATTTTCCCAAACCCGCAATACACGATTGCCTCTTCAACGGTTTTGGTTATACTATTTCTATAGACCCGCAATACACGTTTGCTACTTCAATGGTTTTGGTTATACTATTTTTATAGACCCGCAATACACGTTTTTCCCTTCAACGGTTTGGTTATACTATTTTCCTAAACCCGCAATACACGATTGCCCCTTCAACGGTTTTGGTTATACTATTTTCATAGACCCGCAATACACGATTGCCCCTTCAACGGTTTTGGTTATACTATTTTCATAGACCCACAATACACGTTTGCCCCTTCAGCGGTTTTGGTTGAACGGCGGGTCGATGAAAATAGTATAACCAAACCCGTTGAAGGGGCAAACGGGTATTGCGGGTCTGTGAAAATAGTATACCAAAACCGTTGAAGGGGCAAACGTGTATGGCGGGTTTGGGAAAATAGTATAACCAAAACCGTTGAAGGGGCAAACATGTATTGCGGGTTTGGAAAATAGTGCGCGTCCTGTTAATAAGAGTGAAATATCAGCAGCAGGCAGCTGGAAGATAAGTCAATCTTCTTTTTTTATTATTTTTAATTTGATTGTGTGTTGAAAATTACATGCCATTACGGCATATTGTTTTTTCTAATTGAATTTTTTGTGAGAGGGCTGGGAGGGAATAAAATTAGGTTAAGATAGAAGTGTACGTTGAAAACTATAGCTAGCGAGAGGACCATTGTGGCCGAGTGGTTAGGGTGATGGACTTCCTACCTACGGAATGTAGGATCGAATCGCAGGTATGACAAGTTTTTTCAAATAAAGTAAAAAATAATCTCCCTTTTGCCCAGAGCAAGGTGATGATAGCGAGGGGCGGGAAAGTTAAGAGTACAAGTGTACGTTGAAAACTGCAGCTAGCGGGAGGACATGTATGGCCGAGTGGTTAGGGTGATGGACTTCCAACCTAAAGATTGTAGGATCGAATCCCACTTAATAATTTTAAAGTTTTTTCTTATTAAAATAAAATAAAAAATACCCCTCCAGCCCAAAGTAAGGTGAACGGTGGTGTTAGGCTTCGCCATCTTGTTGCGGGGATGGGCTTTCAGGTTGGAGGTGGAAAGAAAATGGAGTCATCGGTTTGGATGATAGGTTCAGGAGTGGGGGTGAAAAAAATGGAGTCGTCGATTTGGATGCTAAGTTAAGGAGTGGTAAGAGAAAATATGATATCGTATTGGATGAGAGTTTAAGGAGTAGGGGTAATTGAGTCATCGGTTTGGATGTTAGATTAAGGGGTGGGGGTAATGGATTGGATGTTAGGTAAAGGAGTGGGGAAAATAGGGTCATCGGATTGGATGATAGATTAAGAGGTGGGGGTGCAAAGAGAATTGAGTCATCGATTTAGATGATTAATTAAGGGAAGGGGGTAACTGGCGTGGTTTAGGGCTTGTCGAAATCTATGATTGGTCGATGGTGGTGGTAAGTGGCCGTGGCCTAAGTGCTCTTCCAGTTCGATGATTGGTCGACGGAGAAGTGGTGGGGTAATTAGGGGTGGGTAAGTGGTTGGGAGGAGACGAGTAGGAGTGAGTGTGGGTAGGGGTCGTCGGCACTGCCGTAACCAAAAGGGTCCGGGAGTGGGGGAAGTTGCCCCTCAAAAAGTGTCCAGAACAGCCATTTCTCCTCTACTGAAATACTCACACAACTTTCTCTTACTTCTGTTCTTAAAATTATGATTGACAAATGTTATAGATTGACAAATGTCCAGTAAAAGCGCACTTCCGGTTTACTAATTTTTTTTGAACTCGGAATTTTGGTCATCTATTTATTTCTAATTAAATTCGTTTGGATGATAGAATTGTATAATCAACTATGATACCACTTTAGAGGAAGCTGTAACCCCACCCCTCCCCTAAAAGTGCCCAGAAATGAATTTTCCCTGAGAAATGTTTTAAATAAAGGATGTCAAGGTAACCGTCGGAGCCATTTTTGAGAAAATCGCGAAAAAGTGAAAAAAAACATTTAGTAAAGTGTTAAAACAAACGCACTTCCGATTAACCGATTTTTTGAAACTCGAAATTACGACAACATATTCAATTCTAATTAACATTATTTAGATGCCAGAATTGTCTAATTAACTGAAATAGCAGTTAAGATGAAAACCTAACCCCACCCCTCCCCCAAAAGTGCCCGTAAATGAATTTTTCCGGAGAAATGTTTCAAATAAATGTTGTAGTTCTTTGTATGTGTAGTTGATGTAGACGTTTAAAGAAATCTTCGGAGCCATATTTGAGAAAAACGCAAAAAAGTAAAAAAAAAAACACTAGTAAAGTGGTACTTCCGGTTGAGGAATTTTGACAATAACGCACCGTCAAATCCTATGGTATACCTAAACGGAATATCAAGTTTCAATTTTCTACGGTTTTTCGTTTTTGTGCTATGCTGTTACACACACATAGACACACACACACACACACACAGAGCATTTGCCAAACACCACTTGTACTCAGGGGACCTCAAAACGGATATTTCCGGTGAAAACTCGATATCGAAAATTTGACACAATTACAATAATAGGAGTAAGAGAAAGTAAAAAAAATATTTCAACGAATTGTGAAAGATGTCCTCCTTGCACATCAAATCATGCATTGTTTACAAATTGTTGAAATCTCAGTGTGGAATACATAATTCAGTAAATTCACTCTTAATACTCTGGTTATATATAATGGAAATCAATTATAACAGTTTGCCAAACTATAAAAATAATATTTATGCTGAATATGACACTTTATTGTCGAAACCGTTCGTACTGCTATAGCGAAACAAAATGATACATTTGAACAGTTAAGTCACAATCATTGCACCCTCAGAAATAAACTTTTTAAAGGAAATTCTGCGGGGTCTTTTTATAATTTAATGGAAATTCGTCTCTCAAAATTATAAGAATTGTAGGTGGAGAAATTCATCTGAATGTTTTTCATAAGACCAGTTTTATTTTCACTTTAACAAAGCCAAGAATCTGTATATTCAAAGTAAAGTAGACATTTGTATAAAATATGACTAAGCGGAAAAAAAGAGAGAAAAAAAATGCCTCTTTAACACATTCTATTGTTAGAATGATGAAACTCCAACAGTAATGGCTGTTAAGTAAATCTATAGTGTAAAGTGTAAAGCAAACATAAGCTGCCCCAATAGTAGTGGCTTAGACGCTGCTATAAGATACGGTTTTGTTGGGTGTGTGTGTAAAAGAAGTGATGTGTAAAAGTTCATCTCTCTTCCTCTCAATCTCCTCAAATAGTCGATTGTTATGGAACAGCCTCAAGGTAAAATAAAAAATATACATAATACCCTCTATTGGATAGTAAAGAACAGATAACTTTTCGACCAAGTGTACAATACACCAACTTCTCCTCAGATGCCTTCCAACTAGCTCACGATTCAGTACCCCTCCCTCCACCACGGTGCGTCCGCGGTATAACCGAGTAGGAACAGAGTAATATGTTGATTCATCGGTAAGACCAGGCTAATAGTAGTAGTAGGAGCAACATACCCGCCCTCATTACCATGATAACTGTCCTCTAGGGCATCTACTAACATCGCGGTCTCTCACTCTCTACACTCTCTATTGTGCCTTATCCGTCACTCACGAATGCCTACAGTGTCCAAGTAGGTGGCGCAAATAGTTTGCCTATCACTTCCTCTTAATATTTATTTCTTTCTTACTTTCTCTTACTCCTAGTATGTGATTGTGAACAAAACATCTTAGAAACACGCAAAATCGCTAGAAGCTTCGACTGGACTTCCGTTTTATAACATACCATCACCCCATCTGACTTTAAAGTTTGGTCAAAATCCATCAACCGGAAATGCGATTTTACAGATTTTTTCCCAGGTTTTCGCAGCATTAAGATAAAGCTTTTTTCTTTTTTTTTATACACGGCTTCATCCCCCTAAAGGGGTTACCGTTGAGGACCAAGCGCGTCTCTCCATTTCTTCCTGTCTTTCCAGTCGTCCTCTCGCCATTTCCTCCTCGATATCATCATTCCATTGTATTCTCGGCCTGCCTCTTGTTCTGCGCCATTCTCTAATTCAATAATATGGAGCTGGGGACTAGGTATAAACTTTGAAAAAAACGGAATACTTGTCAGTTGGTAGTAATGAGGAAGGAGATTTGGAACTGGATTGGAAGAGAATAAGACAAATGAACTCTTTGAAATACTTAGGGTCCATGTTAAATAGTAAAGGGGATACAGAAAAGGAAGCAATCGAGGGTAGAGCAAGCAAGCAAGGCTGTCAGAATGCTGCATCCAATCCTATGGAACGGAACGATATCCTTAGAAAATAAAAAAAGAATTTTCCTAACGATTATTGAGGGCATTTTGTTGTACGCAGCAGAGACTGGATCATGATAAAGAAGTTGAAACAAAAGATAGAGGTTGTGGAGATGGACTTTTGGAGAAGATGTCTTAGGAGGACTAGAGTGGACAGAGTTCGGAATGATAGTGTAAGGAAGATGATGGGTGTCAGTCAGGAAGAGAATGGGAGAGAAAATAATGGAAAGGAAGTTGACGTGGTATGGACATGTCAGAAGGATGAACCCTGAGAAATGGCCAGTAGAATTAGAAAAAAATTAAAGCTTATTTAATATATTTAATTAATATTATTTAGATGATAGAATTCTATGAATAAACTGTAACAGCACTTTTAGTGGAAAACACAAACACGCCCATCTCCCAAAAACAAGCTTTTCCGGAGAAATGTTTCAAAAAATAAAAGCTATACTCTTTATATGTGTAGTCAGTATACTAAAAAAAAAATTAAATTGAAGACATTTTCGAGTAAATCGCAGAAAACTGAAAACAATTGTTCTGTAAAAATGCACTTCCGGTCAACCAGTTTCCTTCAAACTTAGAATATTGGCAACAAATTTAATTCTATTTAATGTTATTTAAATGATACAATTATATAATAAATGCTTGAGTGTACAGTAAATATCTCTTCAGCCTGCCTACGATCTATCATATTCCAAAATTAATATGCTTTAAAAAAGTTTTCTTATTATAATTCATTAAGAATTCTGTTAAGAAGGACTTAAAATATAATCCTAATTTTAGTGTATGGATAAACAAGGTGTACATTTAGCCTAAAGATGCCACTCCTATCTCAGTAGATTATAAAGTACAAATTTGTGAACGTTATGTGAATACGTGTCTGGAATAACGTGAATGGAATTGTGTGGGTGAATATTTTGATTATTATTATATTTGTGGTCAAGTGTTGTAACTTTTTTTCTTTTTTTTGTACTCCTAAGTCTGTCTGTCTGTCTATCTGGGTTATATATATTCCTTAATTTTTCTTTTAAAGAATATAATCAATTTTAAATGAATTCTTTTATTAATGAAAGGATTCTTGAAATTAACTTCTTTTATGTAGTTTTTTAGGTTTCGCGGCCATTTGCATTAAAAAACATTTGAGTTTGCGGGTTGAGATCGCGTCAATGGTTTGCTAATAACCGACATTTCGCACATGTTGCAATGAGCCACTTTACAGTCGTTACACCTTGAAAGCCAAGTGTTTTTCTTTTATATAGCCTGCAGAGAATTTGTTATTATACAACATCATATTGACGTTTCAACCTTTTGAATTTGGATATTATCAAAAAATTTATAAATTGGATAAACTGTATACTTACACTTAGTTTCAATAATTATTCGAAAATTTCTGAGGTAAGATTAGTTAACATTTTTACGTGTTCTGCAACATTTTATTTTTTTGTTATTTTATATTATGATATTTTTTTCAAATAATGTAAATTATAAGCCGGCTTTTATAAGTATTAAATCTATGTTTATATTTCTTTATTACTTTCTCTTACTCCTAGTAAGAGGAAGTATTGTATCGTGTCAAATTGTCGATATCAAGTTTTTACCGGAAATATCCGTTTTGAGGCCCCTGAGTCCAAAAAAGTGGTTTTTAGCAAATGGTCTGTTGTGTGTGTGTGTGTGTGTATGTGTATGTGAACAGCATAGCTCAAAAACGAAAAACCGTAGAAAGTTGAAACTTAATATTCCGTTTAGGTATCACCGCAAGTGAGTCATTCTGTCAAAATGGCTTTCAACCGGACAGTTTACCAGTCATGTTGGTTTGTTATCTTGCCGTTTTCTCAAAAAGGCTCCGGACGATTTTCTTGAACCTTTGTAGATCCAACGTACAATACAAAGAGCTAACAACTTTTATTTGAAATGTTCTCTGGGAAAATCATTTAAGGGCAGTTATGGGGGAGGGTGGGGTGGGGTTCCTCATTCAGTTTATTAGACAATACTGTCATCTAAATAATGTTAATTAAAATTGAATATGTTGTTGAAATTCCGAGTTTGAAAAAAAAATGGATAACCGGAAGAGCGTTTACTTTCACACTTTACTAAATGATTTTTTTTCCACTTTTTCGCGATTTTCTCAAAAATGGCTCCGACGATTTTCTTAAAACTTCATGTACAAGCTAAACATATAAAGATCTACAACTTTTATTTAAAACATTTCTCTAGGAAAATTTGGTTTAAGGGCACTTTTAGGGGAAGGGTGGGGTTATGTTTTCTTCTAATGTGCTATCATAGTTGATTATACAATTCTATCATCCAAACAAAATTAATAGAAATAAATAGCTGGCCCAACAAATTCTGAGTTTGTCAGAAATTTAGTACACTGGACGGGGCGCTTTACTGGAAGTTTTTTTTCAGTTTTGACGATTCATAAATATGGTACAAAACATATAAATTTGTCAATTTAATTTTGCGAACTGGAGTTCAGAGAAAGCTGTGTGAGTGTTTCACACCAGATTTTTAAAAATAATAAAACTGCTTACTAAAAATGTATTTAGGAAGCTTGTCAGCTTCCTGTTAAGAGGAAGTATTGCTATCGTATTAAATTTTCGAAATAAAGTATTCACCGGAAGTGTTTAAGATTCCAGTGAGATGAAAAAATTTTATTAACGAATGGTCTGTATGTATGTATGTATGTAGGTGTTGTGTGTGTGTGTGTGTGTGTGTGTGTGTGTGTGTGAACGAAATATCTCCAAATCGAAAAATGCATTTTTTTTTTATTCAGTTTTTCACGATTTTCTCAAGTTCTTTAGAAAAAATCTGATGTGAAACATTCACACAACTTTCTCTTACTCTAGTTAATACAACTTGATCAAGAATTTTTTTTTTGTGACGTTGCGATTGGGCTAGCTATAAAAATGGTGGTGGGGATTTTAATTGAAAATTATATGAAAAATCATGTATGTTTATTCAATATATCCCTCTCAAACAATGTAATCATTCTGCATCTGCCTCTGCTGTAGGTTGGCACTTGTCCCACAACCACCTGTCTGTTTATGTTAGGATAGATGAGCGGAAATGGGAATTTAAAGAGAATTAGTCACTTTATATATAATTTATTAAAAGGAGGAGTAAGAGTAAGTCATTTGAATGTATCGCACCATATTCTTGAACTGGAAATCTAGTAAAAAGATATCAATAAAACAGTTCAGAGTTATTGCTTTTTTCAAAGTATTATTTATAACGGGCTGATTGATTTAAAGAAACTATGTTCATAAATTGTCTATTAATAGCTATTGGTTTATAGTTTAGATTTAGAGTCCAATAAATGTACCTTTCTAAATGAAATACGCTATGTAAGGTTGTCTATGTTTATTGACTCTAAAAGTATATTGATGCCATTTCAATATTCACCGTTAATTAATTAACCGATTTGTAGAAAATCGGTTAACCGGAAATGCCACTTTATAGAATAGTTTTTGAGTTTTTTGGAATTTTCTAGAAAACCGCTATGACGATTTCCTTGAAACTTGGTATCTAACTTCACAGATAACAACGTATTATTTTTATATGAAACTTTATTCCAAAACATATGACCTGCCTGATTTTAGGATTTTTAAGTATTTGATCAGCAAAATTCGTTTCAAATTTGAAATAAATTGAAATTTTTACTTTGAATTGAACTAAATACTAATTCTCTAATAAGAGGAAGTCAAATTTTCGAAATTAAATTGACACCGGAAATACATGTTTCAAACTCCCCTAAAAAATTTTTAGCAATGATCTGTAAATGTGTGAACAAAATATTTAATAACAACGAAAAAAAATCGCAGGAAGCTCAAATTTGATATTCCGTTCACACTGAATCACAGCATCAGACACGAAGACTTCGGGAAAGTCCATCAACTGCAAGTACGACTTTACTGAATGGTTTTCCAGTTTTTCGTGATTTTTCCCAAAAATGGTTTGAACGATTTTTTTTAAACTTGATATATTATCTACACACATAACTTTTATTTGAATTATTTCCCCTGGAAAGTTGAATTTTTGAGGGTTCTGGGGGAAAAGTAGCGTTATGCTTTTCTTTGAAGTACTACTTCAGTATAATACATGGTTTTACCACTTACATAATATTAATACACATAGAAAGCATTGATAGAAATCCAAATTTGTAGAAAATCGGTTAACCGGAAATGCGACTTTAAAAAATACGTTTTTCAGTTTTTTGGAATTTCTCGAAAACGAATATAACGATTTTCTTTCAATTAACTTCGCAGATAAAATTGTTTTATTTTTATTTGTAACATTTTAAAAAAAAATAAATAATATTCTGGATAGTTGTGCGTAATTTCTGGCGTTAATTTCAAATTTTATTTTAGTTGGTTCAGTGTTTTTAGAGCGCTCCACTGGGCATCCTCACTTCTCTACCGGCTAAGATTAGTATAGGTTGGTAACTATCCCCCACCACCTCTATATTTATGTTAGGATAAATATGTCCTAATTTGAGTTTAAAAAAACTTCTCATTCTATATATATATCTATTAATTATATATATTATATATATATTATTAGTATTAAAAGGAGTGAGAGAAAGTCGCGAAAGAGGCTTTTTGTATAGCAGTATTAATTAGCATTCATCTAAATATAGGCAGAACAACTATAGGCAGAATGTCCAACCTAAATTACGTATTTATCTTCGTAGTGAATGATTAAATTAAACTAATTCAATTCAAATTGTATAAAAATACAATTGCTTGCGCTCGTATTTAAATAATCATTTCAATTTTAGTACTAATTTAAAAATCATAAACAAAGTGTAGTAACGAATCGCACTGGCTGCACTACATGAGCAGAGGTCACTAAACTAAGGACCTAGAGAGTTTCTTATTCATTAATGAATTATTTATAAGATTACATAAATCAGAAGATTTATCAAAAGAAATAGCCATTTAATTGGAGATGTATTTAATTTTATTTAATTTCTATATTTTTATTAACATTTATTAATAATTATCATAATTGGATAAACAATTTTCTAGTATTATTGTTCTTCTAATGTTCAACTCGATTATGATGGAATGTTTCGAATCGATTATATTGAATTCCGATTGATATGACAGGGAATGTCCGACTAAGTATTACACTATCTTTAATTATACTTTTTTTGCCCACAATCAAAGCTAATTAAGTTAAACATGTTATAATTCGATAATAGTATTATGTACTGGACGAGAGATTTTTTATAACATTCAAGTTTGATCAAGATTTCCAATGATAAAAAAATAATTATCAGAATTGAAACAAACATTTACACTATTTTCTCTTTCTGAAACGGTTCTAATTCTTAAATTCTGATAAATTTTACTTAAAAGTAACTTTTAATGCTCTATATTGAGGGGGAAAGGGGTGGGGTTTAACTCAAACCTAATTATTAACAGTGGTAAATTTGAAAATTTATTTTTAAGTGTAACGCGATTAACGTGTAAATAAAATAGAAATCCATTAAAATTCATTTAACAACAACTACTTCGGTTTCGTCAACTTGTTCGGGCTAAAAAAAAAATATGCTGCCAGCGGAGAACCACAGCCGTCTGATGGAAACAAAAATAGAAAATTAGACTTTTAAATAATTTTCTGCAGGTTTTTTAAGGGCCGTACTGATTTTAAGAAATATTAGAAAAACTTAGTGAGTTAGCAAATAGAATTAAAGCACACTTACAGACAGCTAATTTAATGACTAGATAGATTTTTGTATATAAATACAGGCTAAGTGATTCTGTGTAAGAATGTCACTGTGTAGACATTTTGGTCTCTTATTTATACTCGTTTTGTCGCATTGCAATCGGTTATTTTACTATAGAGTTTAGCCAAGTGCTTTGTCTTCGCTATCTGTTCCTCACCATTTTGCTAGCCAACTGTCCAGTTTTTATTATTTAAAAAACAATCATTTCTTTGAAATAATATATTTAAAATTCTAATTTTCTGCTTCTTGCTTCCATCAGATTATCCCCCTCCTGGAGAAATTTTCCGGCCGGAAACTTTGGGAGATAGTGTAGACGTGTAGAGGTCTGAGAGTAACCTCTAGTATGACGAGAGTCGTATGTACATCTACTAAAATATAGGCTCCTCTTCTGGTTAACTGTCCGTTCCCTTTCTTTTTTACTTCACTTAATCCTAAAAAGTCATTCTTAAGACAAAAGTGGTCGTAAAGTCGGGTAACACTATCTTCGTCTCCCTGTCAGTACTAGTGTTTGATGCTGCCCTAAACCAGAGATATTCTCGGACTTCTCAGTCTTTCACCAACTTTGAGGGTGGAAGACTCGGGAATCCGCAGGGACGTTAAGAAGTCAAATTCCCTAAAGTAGTGTTCAAATCACATCCCACTACGTGAGAAATTACCAGAAACTCTAAATCATATTATTTTAGGCACTTATTAATTACCATAGTAATTATTAATATTTATTGGGCTTATGGATCTTTATTGGTACAGTAATCTGTCTTTCATCAAGATTACAATTAGATCATATTTGTGTTTATTACAAACAGTTAATGCCCTTGAAATATTAGAGATAACTAACTGGCGTCACTGTGGAGCCATACTTAGGTAAACACATTTCACATTATACTTTCAAATGTGTAGGTAAATAATTCTAATGTACTGTCTGCAATATTATTTTAAGATGCAAAAAACTTCTATAATTCAAGAAGGTTACAGGAAGGTTATACTTACTTGTGTGCGTGCGTATGTTTACACAGTATAAATCTATTTGTAACAGATGAACAACAAATAGCCGTTCTATGTTTTGATTTCCGTTTTGTTTATTTTCTATATCAAATTTGTTTTGTATTCGGGAATGTTATTTAGATATTCAACATTTTAGCGAGTTTCAAGTTGAGCTATTCACTGGGAATTTTCCCATTGATCTCCATCTCTCCCAGTTGTTAAAATGTTCAGCAATTTCATCTATAATTCCTTAAAGAACGCTGGTCTCTCCAAGGAACTACATCTCCATTTGGTACTGAGTAGCTAGCCTCCAGTCTGGAATCTAGAAGATTGCTATTATGATGGACTCACAGACATATGGACGTCCCACATATACGTTGAGCTCACAGACGTACAGACATCCACCTATACGTCACCTAAGATGACACAGAAATTGCAAGTAGCTGTTAGTACAGCCACTGTCGGGATACCAAGACCGATCATAAGAGCGAGGGAGTTTTCTATTTAATGATAGAGTATCTTCAACCTTCAAGAAGGCAACATATACTAGCTAGGTCTGTCATGCCGCTCCGCTCTATTAGCCTTAAGCCTCTGTTTCTCTTTCTCTTGTCTAACGTGTAAACTTTACAGTATCTTTGTTTTAGGTAATACACCTACCATATATCTACCACTATCTTGGTAATATGTCTACCAGTGAATCGTCAGTGAAGTTCAATTCTCTAACACTCTTATCAAACTACATTATCATTGTAACATTTATTCAATTTACCCATCTCAAATTTGCAGAAACTCCTCTTTTCCCTTCCGCTCGAGTTTTTCAGTCTTACGTTTTAAACGAAATCAAACGAATCAAATGACTACCAATAAAATTTCCTAAACGTATTTCACTATCACTACATCCTTATACATCATCTTTTGATTTTATGTGGTCCTCCAAAAAGTATTTTTAGTCCAAGAACAAGATAAAATTAGCAACTTCTCTAGGTATTTACACTTTGCAAGAACAGCGTTCAAATAATATGATTTCTGAAACCAGTATTGTTGAACTGTCTGAATATCACTCTCGAAAGCTTAATAAGCATTACGATGTAAGATGTGTCGTGCAAACTTCTACATAGTGAGTTGTTCAATACAAAAAGTGGCCGAATAAGTGCGTGTGATTTGCAAACTGCTGAGACGACCAATTTGAAATAAAGCATTGATGTTCAAATTCAAGAAGGTAGACGAGTTGTCGTAGTAGAAATTACTGAATTTATTTGATCCTCTCAATAAGTCATTATTGGCGTCAAGTTCACAGCAACAAAGAAGTGGATACAAAAATGTGCAAAAAAATTACTTTCACACTTCAAGACAAAGATTTTACTTCCGTCCTAAAAAAGTCGTGATCAGATTGGAAAAGTAGGGATCAGAAAGTGTAAAAATTTACTTAGGAATTATATCGAAAAGTAAATAAATTGTGAGATCTATTTAATACGAGAATATCACATTAATATTAATTAATTATTTTGTCTTTTAATTTATTGTATGCCTTCTAGTTAGAAATGTATACACTTTAAATTTATTTAATAGAAATAATAACAGTATTATATCGTTATTATTATTATTTAAATACAATAAAGTGTGAAGAAATAAATCTATTTATATATAAATAAAGACATTCCATTAATTATTACACAATTGTTTGGCCATATAATAAATAATCATATATGTGACAAGTTGTCCCTGACAAATTAGGATTAATATTTCCACTTTAAGTTATTTTACAGTTTTTATTATTTAAAATAAATGACACAAACTTGTTTATCTAGAAAAAAAAAAAATATAATTTATTTCTGATATTTATTTATTGCTAAATTTATAAAAATTATGTTAACATTTTTTTTGATTTTTTACACAAACTGGCCACGCTGGTTGGTGGCGCCCTCCTTGAATTCCTGCACTTTTTTCTTCACTAACTGTTTAACATTTCTTGGCTTTCGAATCCATACCATTCTTTTCATCTAGTAGGGATTTCCTAAATGGATTTTAATTTTGATAAAAGTCATTTCTTTATTGTTTCATTCAAAAAAATATAATCTAATCAGATGGACAGAATCGGAAAGAGAGTTTATTTGTACAATAGCTTCGTCCTAACAAACATCTTTGGTGTCAAATTACCTTATAAGAAAGTAATAACACAATAGCTGTCTAATTTTATAGACGAGCTTTATAGTATTTCACTTTACTTTCTTCAAGTATAGTGACTAATCGCTGGGGCATAAAAATGATTTGGGAAGGATTACCTAATTTAAGTACCTTTTATACATTGTCTAGCCACTTCTTCAAGGATCGAAGCGTTCCTGTGCAAATCTCAGCCTAATAAACGAACAACACTCTGACATCCACACACAATTAACATAAAGCCTGCCGAGAAAGTTGATAGTGATGATAAATATTTGGATAACAGACATTCGCTCATTCATACATACTAGTTCACCTTACAAAGGTGAGTGCAATTCTTTGTGCACACTACTGACAGCAGCTAAGGAAGACCACAATTGATATAATTATACTTTTAATACAACGAATCCATTGTTCTGATTATTAATTTTATTCAAAAAAATATTTTTGGGGTTAAAATTTAATAATTAATAAACCGTTAAATATTGTAATATAACTTTGCCTAAATGAAGGGTTTAAAATAAATCCTTTTTTTAAATTGTCGTTTTTCGCTATTATCCATATAATAATCTCTGCCGTACGCAGAATGTGGTATGCCACATATCCCCTGGGGGGTACGCATACCACAATTTGGGAACCACTGCTCGCTCTAAAGTGTTATTTCAGTTTATTACACAATTCTATCATCTACATAATATTAATTACAATGAAATGTGATGCCAAAATTCCGAGTTAGTTTGAAGAAAAATCGGTTCACCGGCAACTTTAGAAGAGCAACTTTATTGAACAGGTTTTTGCAATTTCCTTCATAAAGATACCAATTTCGTTAAACTTATTATGCTAACCATACATATCACTTTTGTTTGAATTTGTTTATCGAATGAATTCAATTAAGGGAGGGATGTTTTAGAGGAGGAGTAAGGTTATGCTTTCCTTATAAAAAGACGTTTTTATAAAGTTTACAGTCTCCCCCATTCCTGTATCTTGAAGACAACTACACATCTAGTAAGAATTATATATTAGAACAGAATAAGTCAACTATGTAAACCGCAGTTAGATAAAACGTGGGAGTGTTTCACACCAGATTGTTTCGTTTACATTGCTTCACCCAATAATATTTCAAATAAACCAAACTCAAATTCATCTCTAGTTGAAAAATTAAGGTTGACGCTTCTCCACATCGGTACAATTCCTTCCTAATTTAATTTGCATAAAATTAAACTAGTGATAGAAACAGTTTTATGCAAATATGAATAAATATTTTTTTGCATTCATGATAACTGTAGTTACATTTATTATTGCAGTAGGTAATTTTCTTCTTTCTTTTCTTCAATAAACAAGTCTTAAAACTGCTCTGGTATTTTAAATAAGAAAAAATAAATAATAAATTTTGAGTGGAGGTTATAATTAAATTTATAGTAAACAAGTTTGTATGGAAGTCAATTTCAATAATGCAATTTCGAATGTAGTTGCCTTTTTAATTATTTTAAACTTCTTTCATTTTACTTGAATGTAAAATTTCTTGCTTGTTCCTTAATATATTAGGTTTTTCAAAGACTCATTATGGACCATTTTTATTTTTACTTTCTCCTATTGTTAGTGTAATGTGATAACAAGAAGGAGTGATAAAAAGAAGGAAAATATATAATTTTTAATTATAAAACTTATAACTAGTGGTGCCCGCCAGTCGCTATTATTCAGGTCAAGAGCCGCGGTCAGTGCACGGTCAAAGGGACCGCCAAGGACAGGAACCGCCAAAGACACACTGCTTTCAAAAGGGTCATTATACGGTCAGTATACAGAAGCCGCCTGGCCAATATCAAGGGTCAACAAATCACTCAAAAGGCCACCTGGCTACAGTCTTTTGATAACCGCCAATAAACAAACTTTCAAAAGACCACCTGGCTACAGTCTTTTGATAACTATCATCACCTATTGCCACACCTGTTCACCGACCTATTCAAGACCTAGGGTCAACACACGGCAAGAGATGTTTTAGTGTGACCCGTAATTACACACTTGTCAATGTGTGAGTGATGGCAATATAACGTCTCTCCATAAGAAGAGGGGAGGATTATTCTTCAGTATTTTATCAGCGTATCATCAAGATTCTACCAGTGACATAGTTTATACATCGGAGCGCGTCCCTATCTAAGTATTTAAACATATATTTATTTATCAATCATTATAGTTGTGCATTCTAGTTAACATTTAAATCATTTTAAATTAATTGTAGTTTATCTTTTCAAACGTTTAAATTATTGTTAAAATATATATCTATTTTCGTAAATTGGTAATTCATATTCCGAGTAACAACTCTCTAAAAATCTCTAACTAACTCCCAACTATTCATCGCATCATAACACCTCTCCAAGACATCTGAACCCACTACATTAGTAATACCAAGTTTTGTAATCGAGTCAAAATTTGCTATATCGGGTTTTCTCCAGAAATACACGTTTTGGGATCCCCTGAGTCCGAAAAAATGGTTTTCAGAAAATGGTCTCTGTTGATTGATTGATTGATTTTATTTAGCTACTCAAAATATTTACAATATTTACAGTTCCTAAAACTTTATCCATAGACTTTTCTTATATTAATGACATTTTGTAGTATAAAACCTATTTATTTTGCAAGGAAAAATTTGTATAAAAAACCTTACACTAAGCGCTGGCTGTTGTAATTAAACTAAGTTGTGTTTGATAAGTTTGTGGAGGGTGGCATGTACAATATCATTTATACCTATGTTGGATATTAATTCATTATTATTGGCCGATCATTTGTCAAAAAATAAATTAGATTTATTAATAATAAAATCTTTAATTAGAGGTAGATCCAGTTTAACATGTAATACATCTATTTTTGTATATCTTGGGGCACTTAGCACAAGCCTTAAAGATTTGTTTTGCACAATTTGTATTTTTCTGAAATTTGTATTTGAGGTGGAGGCTCCAACTTTCACAAGCATACGAGTATGTTAGAAATGGCCTGATGGCAACTTTATAAATCAGCATCTTATTTTCTACAGAAATGCCTGAATTACTTGAAAGAAGCGGAAACAGGAGTCTTATCGCTTTTTTGGATTTATTAACCAGCATATTAATATGGGAAGTGAAGGTTAACTTGCTGTCAAGTTGGACCCCAAGATATGTAAGGTGACCTAGGAATAATTGTATTTTCCACAGTTACATCGGTACATATTATAGGTCTTCTTTTCGTAAAAATTATGGCTTCAAACTTTGTCAAATTTGGCTTTATCTTCCACTATTGAAAGTATCTACTTATGTTTTTGGCATGTATTGACAATCGGTTTGCTATTGCATCTGTTCGCCAAGAGCTAGTAAATATGGCTGCATCATCAGCAAATACCGCTATTTTATTAATTGTTTGGTATATCATTTATATAAAGAAGGAACAGAATTGGTCCGAGCACGCAGCTTTGCGAGACTCCAGCATACACAGTTCGAGCATCAGAGCTCCATTGTTGTATGTGAACTGCAAACGTCTTACTTTGTATGACTTTATTCAAACAATGTATGAATTTAATCAAATATCTGGAAGTTTATACTGAATTAGTTTAAATAGCAAACCGGTATGCCAAGCCGTGTCAAAAGCTTTTTCAACATCAATAAGCAGCATGCCTGTATGTTTTCTTTTGTTGTGTTTCACCAATACGTGATCTACGACTCTGGATAGCTGGGCCGTGCAAATGGTCTCTGTGTGGAAATCCTTGAAAGTTCAATTTGACATTCCGTTTAGGTATGGTTTAGGATGGTAAGTTATCTGTCAAAATTCCTCAACCGGAAGTACCACTTTATTGAATGGAATTTTCAATTTTTTGGCGATTTTCTCGAAAATAACCATTGATTTTCTTTTAATTTAGGTTATCAACTACACATAATAAGTGCTAACCGTTTATTTAAAACGTTGCTCTGGGAAAATTCATTTAAGGCAGTTTTTAGGGGGTATGGGGGTAGTAGTTTTTCCTATGAAGTGTTAATTTAGTTTATTTAGTGTTGTGCAGTGTTGTCTGCAGCTAGGGAACACTGCTTGGAGGCTGGCTGAGCATTGGAGAAGGTTCCAGGGTGCACAATAGATCTTTCAGGTCGCAGTGCAATAACCCTACTACAATCTACAATCTACAATGAAATATGTTGCCAGAATTCTAAGTTGAAAAAAGTCGATTGACCGGAAATGCACATTTACTGCACAGTTTTTTTTTATTCATTTTTCTGCGATTTTATCGAAAACGGCTCCAAGAATTTTCTTTAATATCAACTTAACTATATAAAGAGCTATAACTTTTATTTGAAACATTTCTATGAGAAAATTCACTTAGGGGATAGGATGGGGGTAACATTTTCTTCTAAAGTGCTAATTTAGTTTATTAAAAAATTCTATAATCCAAACAACATTAATAGAATGAAATGTGTTGAGAAAATTCCGTGTTTAAAGAAAATCGTTTGAACGAAAGTAAATTTTTTCTGAACAGATTTACCACTTTTTGTTTTTTGTTTTTTTTGCGGTTTTCTCCATAAAAACACCGACAGAAGTATCACTTTGCTTGGAAATTATTTTCAGAGAAAGCTCACTTAATAAACCTTGGCGGGGGGATATTTTCCTCAAAAACATTTTATTAAGTTTATATATCTCATTGATATGATTGAGAGAGGAAAATAATAAATATTTAGAAAAAAATATGTTTACAAAAATTTGTCATTTACAGTTTTGTAAACTGCAGAACAAAAAACTCGTATGAGTGTTCCGCACCAGATTCTTTTTTGCTTTACAATTGGTACTACTGTACATATATTGCACTGGTGTAGTACTACATTAGAGGAAAGCTTAACATTACTGTCCCCCCCTAGAACAGCCCAAAAAATCAATTTTCCCGAGAAAATGTTTGAAATACTAGTGATAGGTAATTTAGGTATGTGTAGATGGTATACGAAGTTTAAGGAAAAACACTGCAGCCATCTGGAAATCCAAATCTGGTGTGAAACACTTACACTGATTAACAATTCAATCAAGAAATTTTTCTTTTAAATTACAACGTTACAATGTTTAGTTGGGTTGGCCAAATGGTGATGGGGATTTTGGTTCTATATCTGTGCGGCCTTATGTGGAGCGCTCTATGTTAAAACCAAGAAAGCTTGTTCAAATTTAAACTAACTGACTGACCCCCCCCAATTCCCCCTCCAAAATCCGTTTTTTCAGAAAAATGTTACAAATAAACTTCCTATATCTATGCAGCAAGTATTTCAAGTTTAAAGAAAATCGTTGTAACCGTTTTCGAGAAAATTCCAATAGATCTCAATTTTGAAAATGTGTCATGAATGATCGCATTCTGAATGATTGCATAAAAAAAAAAAAAAAAAAAAAAAAAACAGTAAAAAAAAAATCTTATTCATGGTGATGACCTTGAAAACTCGTATTTCTTATATGACTAATGGAACTTATGGGGAAATTAGCGAGCAAGTTTTGATTCTACCATAATCGCGTATACTCCATTTTACTTCATGTGTAAGAAGAAGTAAAGAGAACATGGAAGAATTGTAATAACTATGATAATTACAGTTAAGTATGTAAACATGGCTTACATACAAAATGGTAGAATTTTATCCATAATTTCTCATTAGCAGAGAGAAAGAGAAAGGGCGTGATAGAAAAAGAAAGAGAGAATTACATTAAAGTTTTATAGACTATTGTACTGTTAATGCTTTTAACATAATATGAACATACATAACAAACTACAACAGCAACACGTAACTACCATTACAGAGCATTGTTGTTGAATTTGTTAAAAATAGTTGTAATATTTCTGCAACATACATACATACATGCATATAAATAAATTGTGTAATATATTTTAACAAATACGTAGACATAATGAGGCTATAATGTCATGTTCAATTGTCATACATAAAACATAGAAGATGCATGTAACAAAAAAAAAACAACATATAAATGATGTGTTGGTGTTTATTATATGCACAAAATAACTTAGAATGTTCAACTTCATTAAATTTATTAACTATTATTTAAATCCTGATATAAAAATAAATAAAGATGATTTTTAAAATCTGGTTAAATTGTTGTGGGAAGGTAATTCTTTTATCTTTTCTAACCTTTTAAAGGAATTAATGCTAAGTATCCACTAGAGACAAAGTCTCAGGATCAGTTTCAGAGTGTTGTTCATTTGAGATCACTTTCGCTCCCGAGACAGTTTTCTGAGACTCGACTGTCACTGCAGTCTCGAGACCAGGAACATTTCGTGTCTATTTGAGAGTCAACTTGCAGTCAGTTGTGTGATTTGATCGCAGTTTATTTATTTCTATCTTTTCTTTCCTAATGGATTCGCGTCAAGCCAAAGCTTTTATAATTGCGTATAAGATTGCGAAAAAGCGGAAGGTGGAAAGAGTAGTTTTTTTTTTAATAATTGTTTTAAGTAGTCGCCTGTACAATAGAGTTTGGTTACAAAATTATGTTGTTGGAGTATGTTGTGGTGTTGGAGTAGTTTGTTTGTTTAGCTATTTGAACTTAAATCTGTGGGAATACAATTGAAGAGAAAAAAATATTTTTTTTTCTAAACTTTTGTTTGTTTTTGTGTTTGTGTTTTATTTACAAAATAAACATTGAAATCCATAATGGTGCGTTTTCTGTTTTTTAATATACACCTATATTTGGCAAACTTTGGAATTAAATAAACATCATCGCTTGAAATTACTTGATGTATCTCTCAGCCTTTTCATGTCCCATTTATAAGCGCGCCTATTGGAAGGTTAAAAAAGAATTAACCAAAATACAAATAAAAATGGAATAAAAATATAGAATTCCGAAATAAGAATGAAAAATATACACAAGAATGAAATCAAGTCTCTGAGAGCTGAGAAAATCTTCAAACACTGACGGAAGACTGGAGAATGAGTCAAGAGAGTATCAACATGTCCAATTGTGACATCTCTCGGAGGTCTGCGCGGACTTGTCTCCGAGACTGCTCTCAGGCCCTATCCATTTGTGAGACTAGTCTCGAGTCTATTTTGTCAGATAGTGCACACTTATCATTTAGGTTAACGCATAATAATGCCAACATTTTCCATTCCACAGAATATTGTTTAAAAATAAGGAAACCTACTTTAGAATTCTAGAGCTGAGGAGTTATCAAATTCCATGAAGTTTTTTGAATATCAGTATTACAGGAAATTTTGTGATTTACGTGATGTGAGTTCTTTATTTCCGAATTCTTCTAAAGTTTATTAAGTACATACTTCTTAAAGTATACACAATAATCTTCTTTATCTTACTACTGTAAGAGGAATTATTGCCAACTACGTGGAATTCTTGAAATTAAGTTTTCACTGCAAATACATGGGTTTTGAGAACATATATTTCAAAAATGAAAAACCATAAGGAAACTTAAAATTGATATACGAGGCCAATTACATGTACATAATGCAACCCGAAAGATTCGGTCAAAATCCGTGAATTGATAGAATACTTTATTTTAACATTGAAAATGTTTTATGGGCGATTATTTGATAAAAATCGGGATGACATTTTAAATACCGAACATTTAAGGAGACAGTGGAACCAGTTACCTAATTAATCGGATCATCAATTGACCAAGCGCCAAAGATGTGTGTACCATCTAGTGGCTAAAGGTTAAAACTTTTTATAAATAATTGTTCCTAGAAGATATCTCATCACTATTCCACAGAAAATTACTTTCGACTAAACGCCAGTCGATTTATCGCAAAGCTGCAGCCCCCCACCAAAAAATCAGTTTTCCGGAAAATGTGTCAAATAAAAACTGTCCTTATGTATGTTGTAATACTTAAAAAAAAAACTTTACATTCACAAGTGGGATAAGCAATAACCAACTATTTGTGTTTTATTTGTGTGCTTTGTGTTTACTTCTATTATTATCGGGACAGAGTTTAAAAAAAAGCCTATGAACATTTTCAATGTTTGACTTTTTCGTGAAATTATTTTTTTTTAGTTTTTCTAAAAAAAGAGAATTTCCTCCAAAATTCGCACAAACTAACAGCACATGAAAGATCTATCACTTTTATTAAAAAATTGTTTCTAGGACAATTAACTTTTTGAAAAGTTCTGCAACAAAATAACTTTATTTAAAACTATATCACTCTAGCAATTGATTTTAGTTGGCTTCTAAGGGATTTATGGCTTTAATTTTATCTCCATCTAGTTCTTGGGGTCACAGTAGTGATTTCTAATCCCTTGTATAATATAACGTAAGTATTTTACTTCAATGTATAAACTATTATTTAACGTATTTAATATTTCCAAATAGAAAAAGCAAATCTACAGAAGCAAATTCAAAGTTTCATTATATGATCATAAATATAATATAATTACAAGTTTTTGGAAACATTAATTAATCAATAGTAATAAAGTAAATTAAGCCTGAACTATAATTGGTAATAATAGTTCAGTTCAACTTTTCAATAAGTAGTTAACTTTTCAATAAATTGTAGTTTATAAACAGATGGTTAGATAATTTTTATTTTGTGTAACATTACCTAGACCAGATGTTTGACAAAACTGTTTTACTATTAACAAAATGAATATCAATAAAACTATTTTAATTAGTTTATACTTACAAATATATTAATTTTTCTCCCTCTACAGACAGATATATTTAAAACATAATATTTAAGAGAATGATAGAGTAAAACCTAATTCTGTCTAAATAATATAATAGTCTGCCAACATTATTTGTTATTTGTAAGTTTATAATAATAATAATAACAGAACTGGTTTATAATGTTTGATTTAATAAACTTATTGGTGTCCTATAAAAATGAATAGAAATCGATAATTATTACACTAATTCTTTGATAAATATGTTTTTCACTCGCTATGGAATGCCCCTATCCTTAAGTCTAGCTTTCATTTTATTTGCAATTGTTGGTTATGCTATTAATTATATTTTATAATTAATATTTAAAATGTTAAGTAGCTTTTCATTTATTTACCTTAAACAGAGAATTGAGGCATTGTTATTATTACTTTCTCTTACTACTGTTAAAAGGAAGTATTGTAATCTTATCAAACTGTCAATGTTTTGACCGGAAATACACGTTTTGTAGCCTCCTCAGACAGAAAAAGCGGTTTCTAGAAAAATGATCACTGTCTGTGTGTGAACAGAATAACTCTAAAAACAAAAAAATAGTAGAAAGTTCAAACTTGACATACCGTTTAGTAATCACTATAGGATCCGACAGTAAGTTGTCTTCAAAATTCCTATACCGAAAGTACCAGTTTATTACAGAATAGATTTTTAACGTTTTTGTGATTTCCATGAAAATAGGCTCCAAAGATTTTCTTTAAACTTGAACACATCAACTACACAGAGCTAACACTATTGTTTGAAACATTTCCTTGGGAAAATTCACTTAAGGCGGTTTTTATTTGAGGGGTGGGGTTATGTTTTCTTCTAAATCTAAACTATTTTATTTATTATAAAATTCCTTCATTTTATTTATATTAATTGGAATTAAATAAGGTTATTGATGATAATGGTTCAATTATATTGACTTTAAAAATTAAAAAGAAAATTTATTGATGCTAGTAATTTAAAAAGGAAGTGATGCTAACAAGAGAATTTTTTTTTTGTTTATAATAAAACCTTTCCGGTCTATTATTTAGCTCGGATACAGATTATAAAAGGAAGTAACTTCCTGGTTGGTGGATTACTTCCGGTTGAAATCAGTGTTTTTACTTTCTGTAGAGTCCACGAATTGGTATAATATAATAAATCTTTTAAGTACTTACGATTTTATTTTCCATTTTTCTCCCCTACGGTAAGAGATAGTATTGTGATTGTTTTAAATTTTCGAACATGTTTTGAGGCCTCCTGAGTTCGCCAAAAGTGATATTTAGAAATTGGTCTGTTACTTGTCCCAGGAGCACTAAGCTACAACTTTATATTCCGGTTTGGATATTACCGAATGTCCGTTAAGATGTTAGCGGTCAAAATCTCAGCCGGAAAAAAAAACACTTTTCTGTGCATATTTATTGAGGATTTTTTCGGAAAAATGTATTTCCGGTTGTTTTTTTGTTTTTTTTTTAACGCCATTAGTTTGGCTTTTCGGCCATTCTCTTTCTGGCAGCCCATTATAAATGTGCATTACACTCGAAAGTAAATTTTGCAGATGGTGTAACGTTTTTGGGAAACCTGTAAAGCTAGATTTTCAAGTTTTTTTGAAGGTTTGATCTTTGGCACTGTTTTCTGGACTACAATATAATGCATCCCATCTAAATATTTAACTTAGAACAACTAATCCAGGAAGCTTCCAACTTTTTACTAGGCTCTTCGAGAGCAAAGAAAATTTTTAGTTGATCTTTTGGTTTTATTTCCATCTTTTGGACGCACCTCAGAACGCATGGACGCTCAGAACTGAGGTCGCCGCCGGTTCTTGGTCTGTGCCTGCTATTACCATCCAGTTTTTAAGATTCCCGTATTTTTATTGAGCTGGCAGTGATTCCTGAACACACAATAACTAAAATGTCCTTAATAGTTTCAGTATATTAGCATCCCCTAGTAGGTCTATGGAAGAGCAGGCTATGGATATTCCATTAAGAACCTTTGTTTCTCTGTCTTTTCCTTGTCCGACCTCTAACTATACAGTTCTGAACAGATTTCGTGATATTTATGGCAATTCTAGTATTTCAATATGTCAACAATATGTCTTTCTCCCATTATTCAGATCCCGGACCTGTACTCTACTGGTAAGATATCTGGCTGTGCGTCCCTTACTGTTGGGCAATTCACTACCACTGGCGCCATTAAACAATCCTTCTGGAGGAAAAAAAAGGAAAGTATTTAATTGTCAGAATAGATTCCAAGTAAGTGCAATTATTTAAGAATGTTGTGCTTTATTTGTTTGTTTTTTTTAATGTATCTTTTATTTTATTTTAAATTCTTTTTAAAATCATTTTATTTAACTTTGTTATAAATTTTTATTGGACTCTTAAACACAATTTAAAAAAAACACTTTTAATTTATTTGATTATGATTTTTGTTTTTTCTGTGAATAGAGTCCGATCGAGAGAACATTCTACTGTTCTCAATTTTATTAATAACAATCTGGCATGCACTCCATCCACTGGACTTTAATACCATCCCAAGGTTCTCAAACTTGGGATTATTATTCAATGCTTCGTTATCTTTTCTAATATACATATAGGACAAAAAGTTGTCCAGACAAAAAAGTTTCTGAACAAAAAAAAATCTGGCTTAAAACTTTCTCTTACGCGTTTTTGTACAGTTACATATATTTATGAAATAAGGGGGTTTCTAGACGGCTGTACAACAACATTTGTTCCTTTCTTGCCCAAAGATTTATTAGAGTGCGCTATGGAAATGCTCATTCTTCATACAGACAGACTAAACAGGGACTACCGCAGGGGTCGGTTATAAGCCCCCTGCTATTCAATGTTATGATCGATGATGTAATTTCCACTTGAATCAACCCCTGGTGTGTCAGCTCTATTATACGCTGATGACCTCATTATCTGGGCTACAAGCAGCAATGTAGAGGCACTAGAATCCTGTTTGAATGAAGCTCTAAGTAGGCTTAAAATTTGGTCAGATGCCAACGAAATGTTGGTTAACCCAGGAAAAACTGAGTTCCAGCTTTTTACCCTCTCGACAAAAGCATACAGCATTGGCTTCTTCTACAATGATGAGGAAATAACTCGCACGGAGAAAGCCACTTATCTTGGAGTAAGGCTGGATACAAAGCTGAACTGGAACAAGCATATTGATAAACAAATACAGCAAGCAACAAAGCGGATAGGGCTGTTGAAGAGGCTAGCGGGAACAAGATGGGGCGCGACCCAAGACGTCCTCTCCCTGGCGTACAAGTCATACGTGCGACCAGTAATGGAATACGGAGGTGAAGTTACTATCACGGCGCCGCACTCAGAAAGTTGAATGTTATCCAGAATAACGCTTTACGCCTAATAACTGGAGGATCAAAATCAACTCCGATTCCCGCCATGGAGATGCAGGCGGAAGTAGAGCACCTTCATATGCGAAGAGAAGCGCTGGCAATGATCATGTATGAGAGACTAAAAAGAACAAACAATACTTACTGGAAGACATACCATCCAGCAACTAGTAGGCTGAAAACCCAAACTAACTTTGTGTCGAAGATTGAAGACATATTAAGGAAAAGGGGCTTGACTGGTCTTAGCAGAGAAGAATTCCCCTTACCCTCATACCATCACTCAGTAACGTCTGTAACCTCCAGCCTGGATCTGATACAACCTGTTTCCAAGGAGCATACTTCACCCGAGGAGCTTAAAGCAATCACGATGGAGACCATTTCTCACCGATACCCAGAGGAAGTATGGACACATGTGCATACGGATGGTTCGGCCGAGGGCGCTGTTCAAAATGCTGAAGCAGGTGTTTATTGCAAGCACTTCCAGTTGTCTGCACCAGCGGGGCTGAGAGGGACTAACCACGGAGGGGAACCATAGAGATGGCCCTTGAGCAACTGCAAGCTAGAAATGATAAAAGAGCAGTTCTGTTGGTCGACTCTCAGGCAGCTATTTTATCGGTGACGGGTCGGAATATCAACGACTATTCAGCGGTGGTTCGGTGTCGCTCGCTTGTGGCAAACCTACAGAATCGTGGCAACGAGGTTGTTCTTCAGTGGGTCCCAGGGCATTGCGGAATCTATGGCAATGAACAAGCGGATAGACTTGCCAAGCAAGGAACAAAGGAAGTACAACCAGATAACACCCTTCCCTTAAGTGACATTAAAAGAATAATTAAGACCTCGATCCACAGGGACAGGATAAGGGAACAAAGAACAGTAGCGGAGGGCAAACATTGGGAAGTCCTCAGGGAGCCGCAAGGAGCGATTCCAGCACATCTGCCTAGGGACAGGTTTGTGGCCTGCTTCCGCCTCCTTACAGGCCACGATTTTCTCCAAAAGCACCTCCACAGGATAGGGGTAGCTCAGAGCCCTGAGTGTACTCTGTGTGAAACAGGAGAGGAGATGACCTCTAACCACCTAGACTCATGTCCTGCACTAGAGGACCTACGTATATCTTTAACAGACAAAGACGCCTACATTAGAAGGGCGTGTCTTTATTGGGCTGCTAGGACGCGTATGGCCGAAGCTGCCGACGTGCCAGCGAAAAAAAAAATTATGAAATGACAAATTTTTCATTTAATTACTAATTTCGCTCATTTGCCATAAAAGAAATATACAGTTAGTGGGGGAACAAGTGCCAACTGCTAACCGAAGCAGGTAGAGAAGTGACTTACATTGTAGAGAGCGACAATAATATTGAACAAACACATTTCAGTTTTAAAGTCTCCGATTCCTCAGAACCACTTAAAAGCATTTTTTTTTTCAGATAGCTTTAACAATAAAAGTGATATATCTGTGCAGTTAGTGTCCCAAATTTAAAGCAAATTACCGTAATCATTTTCCAAAATAATTCTAAAAATAAATTCAAAAACATTTGCTGCAAAATCGCACTTCCGGTTAACTGATTTTCTTGAAATTTGGCATTCTAGCAATGCTTCTAATTGGTTGAATACATAACTGCCTTGGAACAATAAAATAAAAATAAAATCTGGTGAAACACTCAGACT
Organism: Triatoma infestans; assembly: GCA_011037195.1. Classification (NCBI taxonomy): domain Eukaryota; kingdom Metazoa; phylum Arthropoda; class Insecta; order Hemiptera; family Reduviidae; genus Triatoma; species Triatoma infestans. The sequence continues at coordinate 10,678 of JAAEAF010006464.1, read as the reverse complement.
ACTTTCCTCTAATAATTGATAAATTTTCTTCTAACAATTCTTACTAAATATTTAGTTGTAGTTGGCTCTGCAGAGCTGGAGAGCATCAGGGATATTTTCCGTGAGACCCTACTTCATTTTGTGGTCATAGACCGGTTTCAAGCGTTCGCCCATCATTGGGATGTCTTGATATATCATCAGTATGATAAGAGTGACTAGCACAGAGCAAAAGTGAGTAAAGTTGAATGTTTTTTTTTTTTTTTTTTTTAATTTAAGGCGCGTCAACAACTAAGGTTATTGGCGCCCGGAACCTTCTCAGTGCACTGCCGGCCTCGGGACAGTGTTCTCCTGTTACTACAGACAACACTGTCCATCACCGGACAGTGAACTGTAGAGGCTCCTAGGAAGAAAAAATCTAAAGGTAGCACAGCTAGACTCGAACCCGGGTCCTCCGCGTAGGAGTCCAGTGCGCTGATCACTTAGCTATTCCCTTCCCTGCAAAGTTGAATGTATAAACTAATTTGGCTTTGTACAAGTCTATGTTATCAAGACATTCTGATGATGGGAGAACGCCCGAAACGGTCGATGACCACAAATGGCTATCACAGAAAATATTCATACGTTTTTAATGCTATATCAAACAAGACGAATGTAAGAATCTAAACTTAATAAAACAACTTTTTTTAAGGAAACCCTAATCTTATCCCTCCCCAGAATCCCTTAAATCAACTTCCTCTGAAAAAAGTTACATACAAAAAGTGATAGCTCTCTTGTAAAAATTTAATGAAATCCGTTGGTATTTTATGGGGAAAATCCGAGAAAACGGGAAAACTGTTCAGTAAAATCGCTCTTCCGGTCAAACCGCTTTTCTACCATCAAAAGGAATTTTGAGTATCTATGATAAACCACCTTAATTATATTTTCCTAGTGAAATGTTCCAGTTAGAAGTTTTAGCTTTTTATATGTATATTGATATACCAAGTTAAAAATGCACTTCCGGTCATCCGATTTTTGCAAACTTGGAATTTCAACAACAAATTTAATTCTAATTAATATTATTTAGATGAAGGAATTCTATAGTAAATTGAAATAGCACTTTAGAGGAAAACCTAACCCTACCCCTTCCCTAAAAGTGACCTTAAATGAATTTTCCCAAAGAAACGTTACAAATAAAAGTTGTAGATTTTTGTAATAGTAATAGTAGTTGAATGAATACCAAGTTTGAAGTAAATCGTCTGAGCCATTTTTGAGAAAATCGCAAAAAAGTGAACAAACCAACCAGTAAAGTGGTACTTCCGGTTGAAGAATTTTGACAGATAACCTACTGTGTTGAGGAATTTTGACAGATAACCTACGTCGGATCCCATGAAGATACCTAAAAGGAATATCAAATTTGAACTTTCTACGATTTTTCGTTTTTGAGCTATGCTGTTCACATACACACACACACACCATTTTCTAAAAACAACTTTTTTGGACTCAGGGGACTTCAAACGGATATTTCCGGTGAAAACTCGATATCAAAAATTTGACACGATTAAAATACTTCGTATTTCTTACTAGGAGTAAGAGAAAGTAAAATAAATCGTTGGAGCCATTTTCGAGAAAATTGCAACAAAGTGAAAAATCTTTTCAGTAAAGTGGTATTTCGGGTTGAGAAATTTTAACAGATAACTTGCAGCGATTTTTCGTTTGTGAGCTATCAGACATGCACACATCTTGTTCGATCTCAGCGGACTTCAGAACGTGTATTTCTGTTGGGAATTCGATATCGAAGATTTGACACTATCGTGATGGTTCCTCTTAATTGCGAGTAAGAGAAGTAAAAATAAAATAAGGAAATTAAAAAGAATTACATTAACAATTTATTTGTACTAATATTTTTGAAAAGTTATAATTATTCTTAAGCTGTAAGTGGCTTTTACCACATTAAAAATAGTTACCAATTCCATTTATCCTCTGAAGTTTGTCCAGTGGTAAAAGATCAGTGAATATGCCGCCAAATACAATAATGAATTAGCTATTTCCTGTTTATTTAAACAGAAATATTTATGTTTTCCTTTTTTTTATGTTTACATGTTTAGTATTAACATGAACTTGTATATTTATTTGTGTGAATATTCAATCATTCATAAATACTAAAATAATATTAATATTTTTATATATTAGGAATGGGAACGGGAACAATTACTGCCATTTTTTTAGCCGAGTATACTTTTAGTGCCTTTGGGCGATTTTTGGTTTAAAGCAGACATAGATTTTGGTTGATTCATATTTCGCGCCAGTTTTGTGTATGTGTGTGTTCTTTTAAATGCCCTAAAGGGCTAATATAAACTATTTTGATTGTTTTTAAACATGGACTCTCCCTCTTCATTATTGTTTATTATCTATCCACACTGTATGTATACTTGTCAATTTGGTTTTTACTCTGCTCGTACACACCAATGGGAAAAGCCCATGGTAAATTTAGTTTTTTATTACTTCATGTCAAGTGGAGCTTATAAAACAAACAAATATGGACAGAGTATTTTAAAAAAACCCTAGGTTACTATCTATAATTACTATTTAATTAGTAAATATCATCAGTATTAATTCATGACTTCCTCTTATTGAAGTAAGAACGTGACTGCGAACGAAGAACCAAGTATTGCGAACGAAGCGGTGGTTTCGAAATTCAGTTTTCACCGGAAATACATGTTTTGAGGTCCCCTGAGTATGAAAATAATGTTTTCAGCGAATAGTCTGTTTGTGTGTGGTGTTTTAACAGTATATTTCAAAAACGAAAAATCGCAGGAAGCTTAGAAATGATATTCCATTTAGTGATCCGTAGGTTTCGAAATGGTATTCCATATCTGACTCGAAGGTTTCGAACAAAATACATCAAAAGGACTATCGAGCCGATTCCTAGAAAATCGCAAAAACTGAAAAAACAAAAAAAAATTCATTTATGTCGCACTTCCGGCTATGGATTTTATCCGAAACCTTTTATCATCGTATAGAAGCGGTGGCGCTACCTACACGCAATATCGACTTTGAGATTCTTGAATTACAAAATAAACTCAGTGAACGTAAAAACACGTACTTCCGGTGAAAATTTGACACGCTTGCAATACTTCCTCCAGTTAAAGCAATCAGGAAAAGTAAAAATAAACCAAACATAAATCAACCTTAGAAATAATGATTTTCGTATGATTTGTGTTTCAATTTAGAAAGCAACGCTACAATACATAATTGAACAGGTTCGTATACATTATTTAAATTAAATACGTGCCATCTGTTCAATCATAAATATTATATGTGTGTGTGGGGCCTTCGGTTTGCTAACTCGCAGACTTAAAATTTACTAAACTATTTTGAATAATTGAATGGGCATTTTTGCTATATTAATCTGAATGGGAGAAAGAAACAAAAAATGAATTAAGAAGAGATATAAGAGCAACGGCAAATAAAAATGAAAAATTCAAATACAATCGTAAATAAGATTCGATATTTCTAACGAAATAAATGGCGGACGCCTTATTGAGACATTAAAATTAATTTATGAATGAAAGAAATTTGTAATTCTTATAACTAGAAAAAAAAAAAAAAATTACATCGTTTTAATTACACTGTCGGAACCTTGAATGAAAACTGCTTTTTTGAAATCCTCCCCTCACACTCACTCACTCTCTCTCTCTTTCTCGCTTGTTATGAACGACAGGAGAACGAACTAACTCAGATACAGCAAATCACAAGAAGTTAGATAAATATATATGACTTAAGAAGAGGAATAGGGAATCTTAAGCTTTTTTGAAATAAATCACGATCTCTTGTCTATTTATGTTTTAGATATAATTACTCTATTTATTAATTGTGGATAATTCAACTTGAGGGCGATTGTTAGGGGGAAAATAAAATAGGATGAGCAAGAAATTTTGCAGTGGGAAAAACAAATGATTGAAAGCAGAAGGTTTGTCATACATGGTCTAAGTAAAAGATGTTTAAGATTAGACACAAACAAGAATTAAAGATAGATAGAGAGAGAGCAGATATTGTACGGTGGGTGAATCCGTTCAGGAAACTGTCCACCTTGCCGATGACTCTCTGCCAGTCTGGATATCTTGTGTGTGTGTGTGTGTGTGTGTGTTGCTTAAAATATGTGTATGTGTGTGTGTGAATATATGTATGTATGCAGTAATCCTCTATGGAGGGATTGCTAAATAGGAGGTTGTATAGTTGGCAGCCACCATACTGCCAGCTAAGAGGCTTAACTCCCAACTACAAACCATCACTGGCTGGTCTTATTAGCAACGACAACAAGTCACTATTATAATATACTAAATACTACCACTGCATTATTATAATATAAACAACATATATATATATAATACTCATCATGTAGTGAAGTGTCTCTCATTCTCTCTAATGAATCATCTCTCCTTGCCTGTTAAACCATCCCATAATGCTTGTTTCCAATTAATTTTAAATATATATAAAACATCCTTTCTAACTTACATATAATCCACTATATAGAATTCATTATAAATTGTTAACTTTAAAAAAAATCTGCTGTGAAACACTCACACGACTTTCTCTTAGTCCTGGTTAATACAATTATATATAAAATGACAAATTTTACTAACATATATATAGAGAGAGAAGTGGCGGGAGGACACAAGTACCAACCTGCCAACCTAGACACGACAATAACATTGAACAAATCCTACATATAACATTTAAAATTTAATGTCACACTATTTCCCGCTATCTAAATATCAGTTTTTTCTTCTTTTTTTTTGAAAAAGGTTTCAAATAAAAATGATAGGTTTATAATAATTTTGCAGCCAGTATTCCAAGTTTAAAGGAAATCATTTTAGTCATTTTCGAAAAAATTACCGGAAACTGAAACTACTTTAGAGGGAAGCTTAACGTTGCTATACCTGCGAAAATCTATTTTCCTAAGAAAATGTTACAAATAAATAGATGGATCTTTATGTATATGCATAGTATACGAAGTTTTAAGAAAATCGTCTTAGCCGTTTTAGAAAAAAATCGCGAATAACTGAAAGTAGCCATTTATTAAAAGTTACACTTATGGTTGGTTGATGAATTTTGCTCGGTTTGTAAAACCTAAACGGAGTACGAAGTTTGAACTTCCTGCGATTTTTCGTTTTTGAGATATTCTGTTACAAACACCACGTACCAACGATTTTTACATTTTTTTTCTCAAAAACACTTATACGATTTTCTTTTTCATTAAACCATCTACATAGTATTAAAATCAATTAACACTTACTAAGATGGCAAGGCATTAAGCTCAGTGGTAGGCCGCTGAACTTCCACGCGGAGATCCTGGGCTCGAGTCCAACGGTGCTGCTCAAAGAAGGAGAGAACACTGCCTGGATTCTGGGGGAGACAATGGATCTTTCAAGTCGCAATGTACTTTCCGCTAAAAGGAAGAAAAAAAGCTAATAAATTTGTTTATGGAAAAAATCTTGCAAATAAAAGTGATAGACCTTTAAATTTGTAATTGATATGCGAAATTGAAAGGAAATGTAGAAACTAGAAAAAAAAAAACATTCAGTCAAGTCTCCAATCCAGTTTGTTGACGTTTCAATAAAACTTCATTTCTCTAAATTTAGTAAATATAAAGAAGAGAGTTGCAGCTAATTAACTGTAAAGAGAATCGAAAAAAAATGATAAAAAAGTTTCATATTTATTTTTGTTTACATTTTCGGACTCAACAGCATCAAAAACGTAGGTAATCACTTTAATTTTTTAGTGTATAACCTCTTTGTTTATCAAATTGAATATTAGTGGTTATATTTTAGTATGGTTATCATAATTACCAACAATTCCTTATGTTGTAGGAAACAACCAAACGATTGTAAATTTTACTGAGAGATTTAATTGCGACTGTAGATCTCTTCATACAAACGCGCCCTCATCCATTTCACATACTTTGTGTATGTGCGTTAGTATGTTAACATTTCTTTTTCTAACCATCACCAAACTAAACATTAATTGTGTTCCGTTTCAAGGCGCAATTATACTCGATTTATTATATTCCAATCCTAGAATTCTTTGCCTTTACAAAGGCCTTCACAAATAAAAAAAAAAGAAAAATTAATCGAGAAGATTTACACCTTTAGGTAAGTTCAGAAATAAACATCTTTAGCCTTTGTCATTTTGCTAAGGCATTATTAAGGCAGCAAACGCACAGCTGTTAGTTAAGTCGGCTTTATGAGTTGTGCTTTATGTTTTAAATGCTTAAGCCATTGACGCTGTAAGTTTTGCTTCGAGCAAAAGTACAATTGAATTTTATGTTCTAAAATTGTTATTTGAAATGCTAACTAAAAGATTAGGTTCAATAATTATATTAAATTTGTTTTTCGGTGATAATTTTAAAAAATCTGGTATGAAATACTCACTGACTTTTCTCTAAATGCATTTAATATATAAAATTGCAACGATTAGTAGGGCTGGATATAAAAAAATTTGGTACGGTTTATGAAGCGGTACTTGAGCGATCTCTGTGGGGCGCCCTCTTTCAAAACAATAATTGGTTAAATTGAAACTGACAAGACTTCAAATCCCCTCTAAAATTTTTTCTTTTTTTTTTGAAAAATGTTACAAATAAAAGTGACATGTACGTGTTTATCTGCGCTTTCTAGTATAAAGAAAATGATTGACTGTTTCGAGAAAATTCCAAGCCCTTTTCTATAAAATCGCACTTACGATTTTCTTCACATTTGTAATTCATCGATTGCTAATGTATATTAATATTATGTAGGTTTAAAAACCATACATTTTACTGAAGTAGTAGTTTAGAATAAAGCATAAAGCTTCCCAAAATATCAGTTTTTCCAGGTAAATTTTTCAGATAAAAGTGATAAGTATTTCTGTGTGTAGATAGTATACGAAGTTTAAAGGAAATCGTTTGAGTCTTTTTCTATAAAATTGCGAAAGCTGAAGAAACATTCAGCAAAGTCGTACATCCGATTTGTGGATTTTGACCAAAACGTTTGTGTCAGATGCGGTGGTATGGTCTAAATGGAATATCAAGTCTAAGCTACCTGCAATTTGTTGTGGTGGTTGGTTCCGCAGAGTTGGAAAGCATCAGAGACATTTTCCGTGGCAGCCTGCTTCAGTTTGTGGTCATCGACCGGTTTCGGGCGTTCGCCCATCTTCAGGATGCGTTTTTCAGACAGTGTGACAACACAGACTTGCACAGAGCAACTTAGTTTCACACACTAACTCCATGATGACCACAAAATGAAGCAGGCTACCACGGAAAATGTCTCTGTTGCTACCTGCAATTTTTTGTTTTTGAGATATTTTGTTAACACATCATATAGACTTTAAAATTCCAATGTGTTTGTTCATTATTAGCCATCTACAATGTAATAATTTGCACTTGCTTCTGTTGGTAGGTTGTCACTCCCCCCACCACCACCACCGCCACTTATATATTATTTATGTTAGGAATGTGAACAAAATTTGAAAATTAAAGAAAATTTGTCATTTTGTATATAACTGTATTAAGAGAAGTAAGAGAAAGTCGTGTGAATGTTTCACACAGAGTTTTTGGAAATAAAAAAACACTCAGTTAGAGGAAGGTTAATTCTTGTATTGCATTACATAACCTTTAATGGATAGGAAATGAAGAGCTGTTTTTTTAATATCAGCTTTGGATTCTCCAGCGCATTAAGCGGATTAATAAAACATTAAGATAACATTTAAATGATGTCCGGTTTATACGAAGGGTTTTTTACCTCAGCTCACTTAGCCTAAACCAAGAAATGATAGAGAGACAACTTTTAAAAGCAATCTTTTTTTCTTGCCTTCATTTTTTTTTTTTTTTTTGGCCTTCCACTTCATTGTGCCCAACTTCGAATAGGGTAATTAGTAATACTAAGAAGGTAATTTGCTTTGGCCAAATAAAAAAAAAAATCAGTAATTAAATAAACACTAATTAGAGAGAGAGAAGTATGTGAAGTATTTCTGATACTGGTATGCAATACTGCCTTGTATTTTAGTGAGTAACTGCTAGGAATATGTTTGGCGTCTCTTTCTACAACAACTACCTAAACGATCAGACAGAAAGAGGCCTGAAGAGAAAGAGGAATAGAATATTTCTGCACTTCGCAGTTTTATTATGCTTGTACAATATGTCTCATGATAACATCAGAGACAGTTTTTATTTACCGAAATAACTTTTACGCAGAATTATTCTTTCAACTGTAGTTGGTCAAAGAAAATAGTTTTAAATGATAAACAATAGTTAAGATATATGTAGGTTTGAGTTAACTAAACAGTTAGCAATTTACTGACCAATGAATTAGTTTTATGAATAAAAAATCATGTTTAGTTTTAACTTTTACGTGCTATATTGTACCAAATTAATGTAATTGGAAGACTAATCATGTTTTTGCGATGAAAACACCATTTAGAAAATCTGACACGAATATTGTACCTCCTTATACCGAAGTAAGAAAAAGTAATAATACTAAAAAGGAATAGTTTAACCTCACTTATAAGGTTATTGAGATATTTTAAAACTTAATTCTAGGTTGAATGTGGTGCGGTTGCAATAAAAATATGCTGTTGGAAGGATGTTCTGTCTGTAGAGAACAGATTGTATAATAATCCAAGTCTGAGCCATATAAATCGATTGATTTTCATTATTTAAATGTATCAGTCTGATAACGAAATTAAATTTGAAACAAGCAAAATTTTGGTTGGCTGGAGCTGACCAACATTTTGCTTGTTTCATTAACAACGGCCAAACATAATTGTTTATACTTAAAATTGAATTTGTTGTGAGGGATTAATACTCATGGATTAATTGGTCAATTTTGCCTAGGAAACCGATAACCACATATATCGCTTCAAATATATAAGCGATGAAAGTATTTTTTTATAAGGGGTCCCCTAACGTACAAGAAATGTTTGTTTCTAGAGCATTCCAACGAATAATACACTTGTTTAAAGCAAAATCTTAATTTTTTAAATCTATTCTGCTGGCAATATAAATATAAGAATTATCGATTCCTATATGGTATGAATAAATAAAGATTCTCAATATAACTGATAAATAATCTTAGGAGTTTCTGCTATAGTATTTTTCTGTATTTTAAGAATTTTCTAGGCTCAATTTTCACTTTCTCTTATTTAATTTTAGGTATGCAAATGATTTTCGAGGGAAAGAAAGAGATTAATTTGTTTAATCTTCTTTCTGTTAAGGTTATAAATTTGATGTAGAGGTTATAACATATAACGCTCATTGGATACTAAAATTCAAAAGGGATCTTATGTGTCCTATGTTAGTGAATGAGATTTAATTAGTCTTTTAAGTTCATATTAATGAAATGGAAGCAGCAGGTAATAATTTAGAATTTTTATTATAATACGAGTGCTAATTTTACAAATATAATACTTTTTATTTTTGTTCATGAAATAGATGATAGTAAAAAGCAAGCAAGTTTACATCGGTTACCTGCTTCAACTGTGAAATTGTTAAGCAGTGGCCAAGTTATTACTTCGGTTTCGACAGCTGTCAAAGAGTTAGTGGAAAATGCTATCGATGCAGGAGCATCAAATATTGAAATCACGTTGGTGAGTGTAGTGTAGTTTTGGATTTATGGGTCTTACTCTTCTTAGCTATGTTATATACATAGTTATATTTGTATTTTTAGCAAAACGAAGGATTTGATAAAATTGAAGTGAAAGATAATGGTAAAGGAATTAGAATTGAAGATGTACCTTATATGTGTCAATGCAGGTACACATCAAAAATAAGGGACTTCGGCGATCTGGGTTAGCTATCCAGTCAGTCTTTTTGATTTTTCTTTATTAATATCAGATTTCTTCATTATCATAATGTTAATAAACCATAATGTTGCAGTACATATTAAATTATTGTTTATTTTTCATTTTTTGTTTTCAGATTATTTAAACAGTTATGGATTTCGAGGGGAAGCGTTAAGTTCATTATGTGCAGTATCTCAAGTGACAGTTACCACGAAGACGAACAGTGATGAAATAGCGAAAACTTATTCTTTTGATAAAGATGGGAATATAACATCATCCCGAGCATCACATTTGAATATTGGTTAGTTTTATTGAGTTTAACTTTATGAAAAATCATTAACTTTCCCAAATTTTGAAATTTCGTTTTCTTTCATTATTATTATTATTATTATTATTTTTTTTTTGCTATCAAAGGTACTATAGTCACTGTCGAAGGATTGTTTAAAAATCTGCCAGTGAGGAAACAATTTCTTACAAGTGGCAAGAGAAAAGCTCAAGAGTTGAACTCTGTAGCTAATACTGTCAAATCATTTGGTTTAATACAGCCAAGTCTAAGAATTGTTTTAAATCATAATAAATTCCGTATATGGCAAAAAACTGCGGTTACAACTGTGCAAGAGTGTTTAGTTCAAGTAATACCACATACTGTCTCGAAATATCTTCATGAAATTAATTACTCTGAAGATAATGTAGGTATAATTGGATACGGTTATTAACAAAGTTAAATAATTGTTATTGAGTTTAATAATAAACTTATTAAGACATATTCGAATGAATGAACGAAATATTTCAGCTGAAAATCCAGTTGATGGTTCCTTCGAAAGACTGCTATGTCTGGAACACCTGTTATGGTATAGCCATTGAACCTGTAAATTTATTTGTCAATTCTAGACCAGTGAAAAACAAA
>JAAEAF010006463.1:0-27797 GCA_011037195.1 Triatoma infestans | reverse complement strand
GCAAAACACGGCAAAATGGTTATGCCAGAGCTGAGTAGAAGAAGAACCAGAGAGACCCTGGGTTTAAGCAGGTATTAGATTTCTCTGATAACGGGCCTGTTTACTGGGCATGGCAGGTTCAAAAAACATCTGCACAAGGTAGGATTGGTGGATGTAGAGCCCTTGTGCAGATTGTATCAGGAGGAGGAGGAGACGGCCTCTCATCTGTTGTTTGATTGCGTTGCAATCGGCAGACTGAGGTACGAGATCTTCGGCACGTTGAGACTGGAGGAAATCGTACCCCAGGAAAGACTGGTGGGGAAGGTTTTGGACCTCAAGAAGAGGGGGGCTTCCACTACTAGGTATTGAGGGGTTGGCACAATAAGCCTCAACGGGTAGGCTGCAGTGCCTGGGTCTGAGTCCCCTCTGCATCAATCTAATCAATCTAATCTATATATATATATATATATATATATATTAAAGTAGCTTACATCAATTTATTTAATTTTTTAAAGAAAACTAATAACCAATCTAGGAGATTCATTGTGCTGGGATTTTCCACTAGTGAGGAGATGAGAGATTGATGGTTTAGAAAATTTTCTTTTAAACCAGATTTTCACTAAATATACAGTAGGAAGGTTTCCGGAGCAGGGGTCAGAGAATGAGGATGCTGGTGGAAGGTTACCCAATTTCCCTTCTTATTGAAGAAGGGCAACCTAATGTACAGGCTCTCTTTTCCATCCTGTCAATTTCTATCAACAAGTGATGACGGGAAAGTCATCTCGTCCCGTCTGTGATTAAAGAGCATAGATGAAAAGATAGATTTTTTTTTTTCTTCCCGTTTGGAAAATAAATAAATAAATGAATTAAATCCAACTCTTCAGGGCGGGTTTTTGGAATTAAATTAGATTTTCTTTTTATTGTATTTGTAATGGGATTGGTCTGAAATAGGAACAGTAAGGCACTTATTACTTTCTTTTAATCCTTAGTAAAGAGGAAGTATTGCGATCGTGTCTAAGTTCTGAAATCGAGTTTTCATGGAAATATATGTTTCAAATTTCCCTGAGTATGTTTTTAAACTTGTAGGAAACTCAAACTTGACATTTCGTTTTGGGTAGCATCATAGCATCTGACCATCATGATTTCCAAATCTCCATCAAAATCCATCAATCTGAAATGCAAACTGAACCTGACTTTACAGTTTTTAGTGATTTCTTCGATTAACAACTTCAACGATTTTTTCTATAACTTCGTATATCAATCATCTGCACACATATTACGAGTAATATCATTTTTATTTGTGACAATTTCACGGGAAAAATTGATTTTTACTTGGCGCTCGCTACAATGTAATCACTCACTGACTCGGTTAATTGTTTGGCACTTGTCTCCCCCCCCGGCCCCATACCATTCTTGAATTTATATTTATGTTAGAACAAATGATCAAATTTAAAGAAAAATTTTCATTTTATATATAGATGTAGATTGTTGTCGGGGATTATTGCACTGCGACCTGAAAGATCTATTGTGGGGTTTTGAAATTAAGATCTTTTATTTTTAATGAGTAGATTTGTATTTATTTAGTTATCTCAGGTATTTATTTGCTTACTTATTTCATTTTAATCTAAGAATGTTTTCTTTTTTTCATTGTTTATATATTGTATGTCAAAACAAACCAGACTCCCTGTAATATGTATATTTCATAAATACAGAAATTTATTATTATTATTATTATAAGAGTTTATTATAAGCTTATTATTGTGATATTTTAAAGTAACTTAATTTCTCTTAGAGAATATATCTATTTTAAAAACAGTGGTGCTCTCTTGATTATATTACTAATACTTCTATCTCAAAAATACATACAAGCCCTTTTACTAAACCGCTCACGCCACAACCAACTACCACAAATACACAACAACCCCACAAACTAATTCCAAAAATTAAATTGACCTCCATAAATTAAGACAAGTGAGAAAATTTCAATATTTCTTACAAAGGAAAAATATTAATAAATTTATATCATTCAGAATTATTGTATTAACAGTTCGAGTACTAACCTCGGGTCCGAATTCCCACAGGTTTAGATGTTTATATTATTGATTTTATTTTTCTATCTTCTTTATCTCTCTCCCTCCTCTTAGGTACTTCTGTATCCAGGCGAACAAGATTTTATCATTTTAAGAAAGATTAATATTATATTTATTTCACTAGGAGGATAAAGTAAATATTTCCAAACTGGGCCATAAAAGACCTTGGTTAGTTATACAAGTTGTAGTTATAATTTAATACTTTGTAGTTTTTCAGTTATATACTTTTATATATTAATAACAGGGACGTTTCGACCTAAAGAGATCTTCTTCCGCCTATAAATAAAGAATACCTACTTCCTTTTTAATTACATTGTCGCCATCTGTTCTAACAGACTGTACTACCATGCATTAACACAGTACGATACCTCGTAATCTATATTGACAAACGTCTGACCTGCAATCCACATACACGTCTAAAACAACAAGAACTCAGAAAACGCTACTATCTGCATGCAAGACTCCTTGACAGAAATCTAAACTGATATTAAACTACTGGAAGTGCTGAAACCGATTTGGAGGACTTATGGACTCGAATTCCCCATAAGAGGTATCTCTTTCATGCAGTTACTTGGGGAGTAGCGACCCCACGGGTTACCACAGCTCAGTACTCCATGCACTTCATCAGAACAGTACACAAAACACTTAAACTACATAACTCTATACTTTACAGGTAAGGACAAACATAGCACACAAACTAGGGTCTCTGTCCCTAGTTAATTGGCGAAAGCCAAGGGAGAAGAAAGGGATTAACTCAGTGATAGCGCGTTGGACTAGCAACACGGAGGTCCGGGTTCGAATCCAGCATGCTGCCCTTAGATTTTTCCTTCCTACGAGCCTGTACAACTCACTGTCCGGTGTTAGGTAGTGTTGTCTGTAGATAGAGAACGCTGCTTGGAAGCCGGCTGTGCATTGGAGAAGGCTTCAGGGGTGCCACAAACTTCTTTCAGGTCGCTGTGCAATAATCCCCTACAACAATCTACAATTTACAATTTACTATCGGCTCCCTAGCACTTAAACTAAAAAAAAAATATCAAGTTTGAACTTTCTACGAGTTTCCATGATGATACAGACAGACCAATTTCTAAAAAAACACTTTTTCGGACTCAGGGGACCTCAATACATGTATTTCCGTTAAAAATTCGATATCGAAAATTTGCCACGAGCTAGCAAGATAAAGTAAAAATGATTTTAACAAATAGTCTGTATGAGTGTCTGTTCGAAAAATGATCTCAAAAATGAAAAACTGCTGGGAGCTCAGATTTGATAATCTGTTTAGATACCACCAACGCCCGCATTTTTGATACTAAGTCAAAAATCCACCAAATTTGGATGTGCGATTTATTGGACGGTTTCTCTTAGTGCTTTACGCGATTTTTCTCGAAAACAGCTCCAACGATTTTTTTTAATTTTTTAAACTTCATCATACACTGTATGTGCACACTTCAAAATCTTTTTTAATTGATTTACTAGTGAATTCTGGAAGAATTGCAACGTAATTGTGGTTCTATTTATTAATTAATTTTTTCTTTATTGGATTTGTAATGGGAAGTGATCAGAAAACGAACACTAAGGTTACTTTCTTTTACTACTTAGTAACAGGAAGTATTGCGATCGTGTCATATTTTCGAAATCGTGTTTTCACCGGAAATAATATTTTCAGAATGGACTACTTAGTGAGGAAGTATTGCGATCGTGTCATATTTTCGAAATCGTATTTTCATCGGAAATAGTTGCTTTCAGAATGGTAGAATAGAGTAGAATACGTTTAAACAATACAACTGAAAGAAAGAGGTTTCAGGCTCCTGTACCTATATACACTCTACAAGCTTTCATATTTACACAAATTAAAATAAACAATAGATTATTTAAGGAAAAAGTAAACTGAAAAAACCTTATGTACACAATTAATTAAAGCAGAATATGTTTAACCTCTTATGCTTATATTTTTTTAATTCAAAGAACTTAGATTGTAATTAACAATGTTTGTATATGAGCATAGGGACTGTTTTCACAAGAAGTGATGAACTTTTGTGTAAGATTATAAATAAAAGTTGATACGCTAGCAACATCAAGTGCAGCATGCTTATATATAATCGATAGGTGTCCATCTGAGAAAAGAACCAACCAATCTGAGACATTTTTTTTGGATTCTTTGTAATTTTCCATAATTACTTTGACCAGACAGAAGCCGCGTATAATCAAATTGAACATATGTACAGATAATATATTAATTTTTTTGTTCAGAAAATTCAAGTTAGAATTTCTGCTTAATAGGGGAAATAGGCTGCACATGACGCCTACAGATTTGGTACTGTATTAACATGTTTTGTGAACGTCGGCTTTAAGTCTAACACCAGCCCGAGGTATTTAACTCCTTTCGCTCAAGAAAGGGTATTTCCATTAACTTTGACAAAATGGGTCAGTTGTGGCCTCCTGCGTGTAAATAAAATTGCTTCAGTCTTAAATATTATTTGGCCTAATTCTCCATTTTTTTAAGTAATCAAAGCTTTTTTGAACGGCAATGGACAAATGGTTGGCTATTGTGTCAACTCGGAAAGAGGATATGATGTAGGCAATATCGTCAGCGAATAGACAGCAATTTGATTTTAACTTTAATTTAGCTAGGTCATTGATAAAAATATTGAACAGTGTTGGCCCCAGGACCGATCCTTGGGGAATACCAGCTCGGCAATTGACCTTTCACCTGAAAAAGTACTACCGAGAGCGACACGGAATTTTCTATTAGTTAAATAGCTTTTGACAAAATAAATTAAATATTTGGACAAATTGTATTGGATTAATTTCTAGATATGGCCATCGTGCCAAACAAACACAATCGAAGGCCTTTTCTACATCTATCAAAACCATCCCTGTGTGTTTGTTCAAATTGAAATAATTGTGCTGAATCAAGTCATTTATTCTAGCTAACTGTGCAGTAATCGAGTGTTTAGGCCGGAAACCAAACTGACAAGATGACAGTAAACTGTTGCAGTCAATGAATGAGGAGGTGAGCCGTCTTAGGATAATTTTCTCAGATGTTTTCAGTTTCCCTGAGTATGAAATAGTCTTTTGTTTTTTCTTGCTAATGGTTCAAATTGGTTGGCATTCCAAATTTGAAGAAAATCAATTAATAAGAAATAAAACTATAGAATTAAATTTTTTTGGAGGGGGGAAATTTTCTCCTAAATGAATTACTACGTCGATTTTCTTTAAACCTGGAATGTTTTTTCATAGATATATATATATAACTTATATTTGTAACATTTTCTTGCTAAAATGTATTTTAGGCGTGTTAGTGAATGAGGCATACATTTCAATTGCCATTTAAACTGCTTGAGCGCTGTCATAAACAAATAATAATCCCTTACCATCTTTTTGTATTGCAATGCACAATAAATATATGCAAACATTGGTTAGTTTAAAGGTAATTGTGTGAAATGGGATTTGTAATAATACCATTGTAAGAGAATGTGTGAATGTATCACACCAGAAACTTCTTCTTCTTTGTGTGTGTGTGTTTGGGGGGGGGAGGAGAAAGTCCTGAAAAAAGTTTTAGCTCCTTATAAGGTTTTAGTAAACATACCAAGTTAAAAAGTAATTTGTTGGGTAAGTTTTTGAAAAAAAATCGCGTAAAAAAAAGTTATCAAACCAGAAAAATCAGGACAATTGTTGCCCTATCCGAGGGGGGTGGGTGGGTGGAGGGTGGTACATAAAAATATATATATATATTCTTTAAAAATATTTTTCCGAAGTCCGCACTATCACAAATATTTCCTCTCTCTGTGAATAGTAAGAGAAAGTAAAAAAATTTAATATCTTATTATATAAACCGGTCACATCATTTCTAACAATATACTCTTGAATATAAGTTTGTAACTTTATCAAAATTATTTGAATAATTCTTTTTATACTTACAGATTTCTTTCTATAACTTTGTCCCATGAATATGTGATAAGTTTTTTTTATATATATATGATACATTTCTATTTATTTGGCATATAATTAGATATATTTATTTTTTTTTGGCAAACTTTTTCTAAGATTTACGAGATTTTTAGATACAGTATTGACCAAATATGAAACTATTCGTCCAAACTGTATGCAATACATAAAAGCATAAGTCTTTCTCTTATTCTAATTAATAGAGTATTTATTCAAAAAAGTATTCTTAAAAATTGCAGTGTTACAATGTTTAGTTGGGCTGGGGCTCCCCAAACATGATAATGGGGATTTTACTTTTTGACTGGAGCGGCCTATGTGAAGCGCTCTATGTCAAAACAAAATGCCTATTTTATAATTAAACAGATCCCCTCAATATCTCTCAAAAATTGATTTTTTCCTGAACAAAGTTTTAAAATAAAAGTGATACGTTTTCATCTATGCAGTAGAAATTCCAAGTTTTAAAGTAAAAACGTTGTAACCGTTTTCGTGAAACTCCCCCCCCCCCAAAATTCAAAAACCTATTCTATAATATCGGCACTTCCGGTTAACCGAGTTGCTCCAAATTTGGAATTCTATCAAACCATATTTTTATACTCAAATAGTATATTTGAGGAATGCATAACGCTACTGCCCCCCCCAAGACCCCCCAAAATATCAATTTTCCCAGGTAAATATTTCAAATAAAAGTGATAGGTATTTATGTATGTAGATAGTATACGAAGTTTAAAGAAAATCGTTTTGGAGCCGTTTTCAAGAAAAATCAAGTTAAGTTGAAAAATAATAAAACCATTCAGTAAAGAGTCAAATTTCCAGTTGATGGATTTTGCCTGAAATCTACGTGGCGGATGCAGTGGTAGTAGTACCTACATGGAATATCATGTTTCAGCTTCCTGCGACTTTTCGTTTTTGAGATATTCAGTTAATACACACAACCACCCACCAACACACACACACATACCCCACTCGCTAAAAACATTTTCTTCGTATTCAGGGGACCCCTAAAAATGTATTTCCGGTAAAAAGTCAATTTCAAAAATCCGGCACGATAGTAATACTTCCCGGAAGTAAGTGAAAGTAAAAATATGTAGTTGGAATAAAACATAAAATGAATATTTTTTAATGTGAAATTTTTTACTTGAATTAATTAAGATTTTATAAGAGTAATAAAATCATAGTCAACTTTATATATTCTAATTTTTTAAAATTAATTAAGGTATAATACGTGAATATTTAATTTTGTGCAGTAGGTGTACTGTCCATCTGGCACCGCCATCTATCAGTTTCTGATGCCTTCAAAGGCAAGTTGTACCCAGTATTTATATACTAAAACCAAGACAGAGAGTAGTGGGGCGCATACAGTTTTATACGCCATCTATGTGTCATAATTAGAATTAAAAGAATCTGACCCCGCAATTATTTTTTTTTATTTACACTTCAGTGGTTTCTTATTGTTTTAATCACTCACAGTTATTAATGTCTTTGTTTTTTCAGTTCATTGAATATTGCATAATTTTATAAGTAAAAAAAATACTTTTTTTTTTTGCTTTAATTAATTTCAAGGTTAAATTGATTGCATTTTAAAAAATAGCTTTCAATTTTTCATCAATACTTTGGATTACTGCACTTATGGATTTTTGGATAACTCAAAATACTATATAAATAGGTCATTTGGAAAAACAGGAATTGAAAGAGCAGGTGCCAAGGGTGCGAAAAAAAAAAAATTGTAACTTGAGCGAACGATAAATTTTTAGAAAACCATATCATATCCGAGATTAGAAATATATGTAAATATATAATCGTACACTTTTCTCTGAACTTTTATTTTCAATATATTCCAAAATTTCAGATTTCATTAGTTACAAATGCACTCAATCTTCATGCCTTTCGTCCACCGTCTTCTCTGAACCACTACGGCGGGCGATAGAAACGGAAAAAAATCAGGTGTGAAACACTCACACAACTTTCATTTACTCCAGTTTTCAAAATTTGTAATTGACAAATTATAGACAGTGTATTCTGTAACAAGAGAATACTGTACGGAGGCTGGCAGTACACTGAGAAGGCTCCGGGAGCTAATCTCATAGATGTTGATGCGCCTTAAATTAAAAAAACAAAAAAAAAAATGACAAATTTTATAGTTAGTATACCAAATTTAATGAAATTCGTCGGAGTTGTCGAAATTCTTCGAAAACTGAAAACGGAAGCGCACTTCCGGTTTACTAATTTTCTTGAAACTCAGAATTTTAACCGTCTATTTATTTCTAATTAATTTTGTTTGGAAGGTGGAATTGTATAATCAACTATGATAGCACTTTAGAGAAAAACATAACCCAACCCCTCTTCCAAAATGCCCCAGTAAATGAGTTTACCCGGAGAATTGTTTCAAATAAAAGTTGTAGCAATTTATACGTGTAGTTCACCTGGCTAGTTTAAAGAAAATAGTTGGAGTCGTTTTAGAGAAAAAACTAGAAAACTGAAAAATACATTTCAGTAATAACACACTTCCGTTCTTCCGATTTCTTTCAAACTAGGAATTTCAACAACATATTTAATTTTAATTAATGTTATTTAGATGACAGAATTGTATAGTAAACTGAAATAGCGCGAGGAAAACCTAACCCCACCTCTCCCGCACAAATGCCCTTAAATGAATTTTACAAGAGAAATGTTTTAATTAAAAGTTGTTGATCATTGTATGTGTAGTTGATATATCAAGTTAGGAGAAAATCGTCGGAGCCATTCTTGAAAAAAAAACCATTAGGTAAAGTGGCATTTCCGGTTGAGGAATTTTGGTAGATGACCTACTGTCGCATCTCATGTGATACCTAATCGGAATATCAAGTTTCAACTTTCTACGATTTTTCATGTTTGAGCTATGCTGTTCACATGGAAACATACATACCTACCCACAGTCACACACACCACTTTCCACTAAAAATCACTTTTTTTTGGACTTAGGGGACCTCAAAACGCATATTTCCGGTGAAAAACACGATATGGAAAATTGGGCACGATTACAATACTTCCTCTTACTAAGGAGTAAGAGAAAGTAATAACGAAACTTTGAAAGCTCACTCAACTTAAAACTAAATTCTTAGTAATAAAAAGCTCTATTATTACATGTTTCAAGAGTTTTTTTAAGTCGAAAAAAGCTGGAGTGAAACACTCACACGACTTTCTCTAATTAATACAATTTAATCAAGAAATTTTCTTTAAAACTGCAATGTACAATGTTTAGTTGGGCTGGCCATAAACATGGTGGTGGGAATTTTACTTGTATACCAGAGTGGCCTTATATGGAGCGCTCTATTCCAAAACCAACAAAGCTTGGCCAAATTTAAATTTAAATTAACTGACTCTCAGACCGCCCCAGTATTCCTTCTAAATTTAAACCGCCCCTTTTAAATTTAAGCCGGGGTGGTTTTTCTATCAATTTTTTTGAGAAAAATGTTTCAATAAAATTGATACATTACTATTAGCCAGCAAGCATTCCATGTTTAAAGAATACCGTTGTAACAGTTTTCTTGAAATTCCCCCCCCCCCCCAAACTCAAAAACCTATTCTTCCGGTTAATCATACCTACCGGTTAATCGCTTTTCTACAAGTTTTAAATTCTATTAATATTAATGATTTGTATTGATATTATATAGAATTCACGTAAAAAATTATTGATATGTTATTGTGCGCTTTTATAACTTAAAACGGATTAATTGTTGAAAGAAAAAAAAAAACCCGAATGATTTAAATATATTCAATTGTGATGTAAATGTAAACATATCGATCTATTTGGATACAATTGGTTCATTTTCAGGTTTTAAAAAAAAACTTTCGAACATGACTGATCAATTTTTCATTAGTAATTCTGGATATGTTTTTTTTTTTTTAAGTCACTCAATCAGATCAACAAAAAATAAATTTTTAAAAAAGTGATTCATTAAAAGAAAATTAGGACAGAATTCTTGTCCTGTGACAAAGTGCTTTTTTTTCTCTCCCACTCTTTCAAGGATTCGACTTTGAACGTTATTGGTTTAATAAAAGTTCAATTCTAGCTGGGATCTTTTTTTATTTATTTTTTTTATTTATCCTTTAATTTAGGAACAAAATATTTCCAAAAAAAACGGAAATCTATTTTTGATCTAATTTCACTTATTTATTAGCTCGGTTATTTTTATTGCTTATAACTTGCTATAAAGGTCTTAAAAAAATCTGGTGCGAAACACTCACACAACTTTCTCTTACTCCAGTTCTCAAAATATAAATTGACAAAGTTTATAGTTTTCTATACCACATTTAATGGAATTCGTCGAAAACTGAAAAAAAAAAACTGTTCAGTGAAAGCGCACTGCCGGTTTACTCTTTTTCTTGAAACTCGGAATTTCGACCTTCTATTTATTCCTAATTAAGTATGTTTGGATGATAGAATATTGTATAATCAACAATGATAGCACTTTAGAGAAAAAAAACATAACTACACCCCTCCCCTAAAAGTGCCTTTAAATGAATTTTCCCAGACAAATGTTTTAAATAAAATATGTAGATCTTTATATGTTTAGTTTGTATACGAAGTTTCAGGAAAATGTCGGAGCCATTTTTGTTATAATCGGAAAAAAGTAAAAAAAAAAAAAACTAATAAAGTGGTACTTCCAGTTGAGGAATTTTGACAACTACTTACTGTCAGAACGCATGGGATACCTAAACGGAATATCAAGTTTCAACTTTCTACGGTTTTTCGTTTTTGAGCTATGCTGTTCATATACACATATACTCACACACTCAGATAGATTAGATTAGATTAGATACTTTGCTGGGATCGGCTCTTCAGCCTGCGCCACCGCGACCCCCATGGGTCTATTGTGGCATCCCCTAAGTTGGAGACCCTACCCCCGTCCTGTCCTTCATCGAACTGTGGAGTCTGTGGAGGTAGAGTACCCTCGCGATTCCTGTCTGCCTTAATAGACTTAACAGACCCGAGAGGGACCCTTGGCTAAGGCATGTAGGCACCAGCTTTTCTTCTCCGAAGAGGCGGTACCTCAGCCATACTAGCCCCTCGCACTGACATAACACGTGCGGTACTGTTTCCTCTTCTTCCTGACAAAACCTACACAGGCTATCCGTTGCCAGGCCCATGCGATGCATGTGCTTATTAAGTCTGCAATGGCCAATGAGAACGCCAACTGTTACACGGCCTAGTTGGAGTAATTCTGCAGTTAGCCTGGGCGAGTAGCTATAAATAAACGTTTTCGCCTGCCTCTGGCCTGGGGTTTTAGCCCACCATTCCCTTGATCGGTCGTGCATTTATGTCCTGATGGATGCACTCCTGAGGTATCTTGAGACACCACAGAACAGTTCCGGGCCTATAAATGTTCCAATGGAACCCTCCCGGGCCAAACGATGCCGCCTCATTACCTCGGTGACCCGAACGCCCAGGTACCCAAACCAGGAAGACCTTATTATGGCTACTTATATCCCTAAGTGCACCTAGGCAATCCCACATCAGCCTTGAGCTGATCTCCCACGAGTCATTTGCCCG
Source organism: Triatoma infestans (assembly GCA_011037195.1). Taxonomy (NCBI): domain Eukaryota; kingdom Metazoa; phylum Arthropoda; class Insecta; order Hemiptera; family Reduviidae; genus Triatoma; species Triatoma infestans. The sequence goes on along the minus strand of JAAEAF010006463.1, from coordinate 16,253 downwards.
CAGGGCAGCCTGACTATCCGAATAAATGACGATTCTGGAGTTATGCACTTCGCGTCTTCTTATTTCGGCGGCGCAGGTAAGAATTGCGTCTAACTCCGCCTGAAAGACCTTTGCTAGCCTTCACAGGTTCATCGAGATATTACATCTCGGATGAGCCCCGTACCACGCCGGCTCCCACTCCTTCTTCCATCTTAGACCCGTCCGTATACCACATAGATTCGCCTAAAATTGGCGGCCCGTTCTTCCACGCCCCTCTGTCTAATATCAACACTTTGAAGGGTTTTTGGAAGTCGTACCTAGGAGTCATTACATCCGAAGGCAGACCACACACAGGAGTGAGAGAAAGTAAAAATATTCACATTATTTTCTCTTAAAGCAGCTGATACAATTTATACAAAGAACAAATATTCTGTAAACATGAACATACTCACTTTGCCCTAACATAAATACAGAGATGGTGGAGGTATACCATGTAACCCAAGACAGAGATAATAGTTAAAGTGATTAGACTGAATTCCAGAAATGGGCTCAAATAATATCGTTGGAAATTTAATGCCACAGATTCCTTGAAATCCTCTAAAATCCATTTACACACAAATACATACATACGTACGTTCGCACACATATCAGCACAGAGAGAGAGAGAGATTCGCATTTTTTCGTAATTAGGAGTTTTCAAAACATTTCGAAAATTTGAAACAATTCTTCCTCTTATAGAGAAGAGAAAATTGTAGATATATTTTTCGTAACTCTATGATATTTACCCGTTTATTGTAGATTTATTATTTAAGTTCTCCATATTGCATATTTTTACTTTCTCTTACTCCCTAGTTAGAGGAATTACTGCGATCGTGTCAGATTTTTGAAATTGAGTTTTAATCGGAAATATGTGTTTGTTTTTTTTTTATACCTTAAATTTCTGCTGCTCCATACTATATACTAAATGCACTTTAATACATCAATATTTGAAAAATAATATCTATCAACATTAAATAATCATTAACGGAAAATGTTTTATTGCTTTAATTAATTATGGCTTTAATAATTTTGTATCAAGTTAAAAAAATAAAAAGTTAGCAAAAGTAATTTTTCTAAATCTAGGCTAAATATGAAACGCTGGAGGTATTCAAAAACTTCATCACTAATTAGCTGATGTTTGATTGGTTGGCCTAAGTAGGTGGCCAACAGTTGCCGGAAAGAATGACAGACTGAATAATAAGTCGAGCTGGTTCACTTTCGAAAATGGAGCAGTTGAAGTTGATGTGGAATTATAAGATTATACGAGCATTCTGATTTGTCAAGGATTCGAAACTAATGAAGATACGCTCTAATTCTGCCATGTCTTGAAAGTATCTGTGAGAGAACTTTTCTTGCATTCTGTCCAGAGCCACTCCCATTCTCGTATACTATCTGCCGCTAGTTTCCTATGAACGTAAGTGCAAGGAACTGACGTTATATCTCAGGAAGACGAAATTCCATTGCAGCCTAATTGGCGAGTCCATCTGCTTTTTCATTGACTTCTCCACCAACATGAGATTTGTCCCATGTAAAACCAACACTGAACCTATTAGAATAGAATAGAAGTGGGGCGGGGGGGTTGAGCCTCATTCCACTGCGACCTACAAATCGAGGTCTATTGTGGACACCCTTACGTTACAGAACAGCCCCCATTCTTGCCCTCCTAATCAGTCCTAGCAAAGCTGAGAGCGGCTTCGTCATGAAGCTTCCAGCTTCGGGATTGCCCGTCCCCAATTGAAGAAATCTAATCCTCGCCAGGCCGCCGCACTCACAAAGGATGTGTGCCGGGGTCTCTCCTCTACCTTGCAGAATCGGCATACCGCACTATCCGCAAGTTGTAGGTGGTGCATGTGTCTATTCAGCCTACAATGCCCTGTTAGTAGACCCACAATTAACCTTATATCCCTTCGGGTCTGGCTCAGTAGGTCTCTGGTAAATTTAGGCAAATGTCTTTTGATAAAGAGCTTTGCCTGCCTCTGTCCTGGTGTTCCCTCCCACCAACGCAGACGCTGTTCTTCTACCCAACCCCTGATAGAAGTTTGAATGAGGCTCCTGGACAAGGCGCAGAAGGGTTCGGGGCCTATAAAGGTATCCTGCGATCCCTCCCTCGCTAGGGCATCCGCCCTCTCATTGCCCAGGAACCCCGCATTCCCGGCACCTAGGCGAGTGTCAGTTTGTTCCGAGTACCCACTTCGGCGAGGGCAAGTAGGCAGTCTTGAGACCACTTGGTGGAGGAACTGAACCCATTATTATCAAGAGATTTCAGTTTTTCTCTAATTTTAGTGATTAAAGGCATGTTTTGCAGTCATTTTTTATACTTTAGAGCAACCTGGCTGTCAGTATAATAAATTACTGCTTTAGCTGGCGTCATTTCATTAAATATTTCCATATCTAAAATCGATTCTATGATTTCAATATTGCCAGTTGCTCTGCCTGATTATTAGAGCAGAATTCATGTAGCCGAAAACGCTCTTCCTAAATATGTGTGTGTGTGTGAACAGAACATCTCAAAAAAAAAAAGTCACAGGAAGCTCAAACTTGGTATTCTGTTTAAGTACTACCACCTAGATACGAAGATTTTGCGCAGAATCCATACCGGAACTGATTTTACTGATTACTGATTTTTTTTTCATTTTTTGTAATTTCCTCAAAAATGGCTCCAACGATTTTCTTTGAACTTAGAATATCAACTAAACAAATTATGAGCTACAACTGTTATTTGAAACATTTCTCCAGAAAAATTCATTTAAGGGGACTTGAAATGGAGGGGTGGGGTTAGGTTTTTCCTCTAAAGTGTTATTTCAGTTTATAACACAATTCTATCATCTAAATAATATTAATTAGAATTAAATATGTTGTTGAAATTCCCAGTTTAAAGAAAATAGGTTGACCTAAAATGCATTTTTACTGAAAAACTATTTTTCAATTTTCTCCTTCTTTTTCCTAAAACGGCTCCAACGATTTTCTTTAAACTAAGCATGTGAACTATACATACGGAGAGCTACAACTTTTATTTGAAACATTTCGCTGGATAAAATCATTTAAAAAGGGGGCTTAAGGGGGAGGAAAGGTGGGGTTATCTTTTCCTCTCAAGTACTATTTCAATTTATTATATAATTGTGCCATCTAAATAGAATTAAATATGTTGCCAATATTTCGCGTTTCAAGAGTATGAGTAAACCGGAGGTGCTTTTTTAATGAACAGTTTTTTTCAGTTTTCACGGTTTTCTCCATAAATACACCGATGAATTTCATTAAATTTGGTACATTCTCTGGGGAATTTGGAACTTTCAAACTTTCGGATGCTTAGCGTAACAATTTTAAGGAATCCTTCAACATTTTCAGCTTCACTGGATGCTCGGTCCTTCCTCATAGTTCTGCGCCAATTTAAGTAAAGCAAAGTTGTCCTACTCGTTTGTTAGCGCTTATGGTTTGTATGGCTCACCAGGCTATTGATTTAACATATTTGGGACGAACCTATAACGAAACAGTCCGAATAACGATTTTGTATAGATGATCTTCCATTTAGTGCACCTTGTCAAAAATATATATCGTTTATTTCTGGCATCAACCTCTATTGGCATCAATCCATGATAAATATATACATGTACTCAATATAATTTCCAGTTCTACATTGCTTACAATTCTTATAAAGAGTCCTCTTTTAGAGTTAGTTCAGTAATAAACAATTTAATTTTTCCTTCATTACCCACCATTCCAGATCCCAACCAATCATTTCTATGCTTATCGTGACAAATTACCGTTATAAAGTGATATTTATTTCCAAAATAATCTAAAGACAAAATTATAGTTTTTCGTAACGTGAATTTTACAGTCTTTAAATAGCATTTAGTATCATCCTTAATGTGATAAAAATGTGACAACAAAAACGGAAAGAATTCCACTAAATACGTCTCAAATTAGAAACAAACTGATAAATATTAAAACATAAAATATAAATTCTCGAATAAAAATTTATATTGTACAAAAAATTTCATTCATAAAATAGAGCAAAAAATCAATTTTAAATTTTGATGCTCTTATTTCAAACTCTTATCACAGTTTAAAAGTAATAATAATAATAAAAAAATAGTCAATAAATAAAATAAAAAACTGTAGAGGTAGGCCTTGAGAATTAGATGGTCAAGTTTAGAGGGCAACGAACGCAGCGAACATTTTGTGCTGTTCACGCCCTTGAATAATACGACCTACGTTCGAATGAAAAGTAACAGCGGCAGAAATGGATAACATGACTTTTGAGGTTATCTATGAAGATCTGATATAAAAAGTTAAATATTTTTATTGAAGCGAAATGTACCAAATTTAATGGTACATTGTTGGTTACCACTCAAAATTTGATTGTTCACCAACTCGCTTTAAAAAAACAAATTACAGCCATTTTTACGTACCTGAAATATTATTGGATTAATTTTGGGTGGAGGGGGGCTAACAAAACTGTTACTCGTATTCCAGATTTTCCAAGAAAAATAGTACACCTAAGATCATTCCAAGAAAAAAATCGATTTGAGAACTTGGGCGGAACTATATATATTTTGATGTTTATTCGCACTTAGCTATCGTAATATAAATTTCTATAAGTATTTAATTCTAATTATGTCAACTTAAACGGAAGGCATTTCGAAAATGTTGTTGTTTAAATATTTGTGCACCATTTTTACAACGCAGAGAGAAGTGAAAAGTGAAATTAAGGAAAGATTACCCGCAAGTTCCAGATGTTGTTTCTCATTGAAGCGGGCGATGAATTCTAAAACCATTTTGCGCAATCAGAAGCTCAGGATTTATAAGTTTGACCTGTAGCATTTAATACGCAAGTGAAACCTGGTAACTTAAACGAGGTGACTGCGATATGCTACGAATTTGGGAAAGTTAAATTCTGAAAATATTCGGTCGTAAGCTGCAAATCCAGGTATGGAAAATAGATATAATCAGGAGTGTAATGAATTATATGCGTCACCGGATATGATCGCGGAAATTAAGGGGAAAAGGCTTGACTGGCTGGGACACGCTGAGAGTATGGATAGGAATTCACTAGTATGCAAGTAGTACTGAAAGAAAAAGAAAGGTAGGCAGATAGAGAAGAAAATGGTTGGAGGAGGATTTGAAAGGAGAATTTCAAAATGCTCGAGGTCAGGAGATAGGTCCAAGTAATGGGCAGAATGAGTGGAAGAAGATTACGAAGGAAGCCAGGGACCTTTTAGGGCTATAGCGCTAAAAAAAAAAAGTATTCAATTAGGAAAAGAAATAGGAATATTATTATCATAATTACTTTACCTATTATTTTTACTAATTTATAGAATAGCTGTAGAATTGAATGTTATCCAAATGAAGAAGCATAATCGATAAAATGGGTAATATTCGCCGGACGATGATGGTGAAATGGCGAAAGTGATGAACACACAAACTACCATGAAACTTACAATTTATATATTTTACGATACTTGAGAAGAAAATAGAGTATGTAGAAGAGTTGTAGTGTGACCGACTGAAGGACGGTAATGAATATTGGCATCAAGATGAATGTAGTAGAATGGTGTAGCGTTGCTGTCGTCATGAAGAGTGGCTTGAAGAATGATGGGGATAGTTAGAAACTCTTTGCTTGTTGTAATGGTTGGCTAACTTGGTGAATCTTATAGATTTCTTGCCTCGTTCGTACTCTTTGAAGAAAGGTTGGTGACTCACTCTCCTTACGTTTTCAGATGGAGTCGGCTTTATATTCAAAATTTCTCGTCCAACTCGTAGACAGCTTTCTAGACCCTACAGAGGGTGTAATGCTTAGTTGACGTTACACTTATAATGGCGCCTTAATGCGATTACTAAATACATCTAATGAGTCCAGCATTTCTGTGGTGATTTGCTGGCTGTTGGTTCCATTACAAATGAATTGCCCTTGCTACCCTTAGATTTTCTCTTTCTAGGAGCCCCTACAGCTCACTGTCCGGTGATGGACAGTGTAGTCTGTAACGGGAGAACATTGTCCGGAGGCCGGCAGTGCACTGAGAAGGCTCTGGGCGCAAATGACCACAGATGTTGAGACACCTTAAATTAAAAAAAAAAAAAAAAATGAATTAAATGAAGGCGTGAATAATATCGATGTTAAAAGCGTTCAAGTTTCGTTTGCCTACAGTTAAAGAACAAGATACAATTTAGTTACAATTATAACCATCACCAATTGCTACAATTTGATATATAATTATAATAATATATAACATTATGTATATTCAAAATACTATAAATTTTACATTAAATTGGTATTAACGAACTAGCTTTAGAATTGTATATTTAAATAAAATTCAACCAAAAATAATTCTCCTTTTGGTTATTATTTGAATTTTTGTCCAAATAATTTCTAGACAAGGTTGTATTTTAAATAAGTATTAAAATTTATTGTCAACATTTCAAATCCAATGACCGTTGTAATTCAGGATTTAATCGATACATTTTCATTCAACAGAAGTAACCATAGTTTTCCATTAATAACATCTACAATATAACAAATATGTGTAAAGAGATATAAAAAAGCCGAATACATTCTCAGTGTTAACTCAAATATAGCAAATAATAATAGATTCGCAAAATAATAGAATAAAAAAGTTGCTGTGAGGAAGTATTGTGATAAAACACTTGGGCCAACAAAACTGGTAAACAACTCGTTCAGATATTTATTATGTTGTTTAAGTCTAAATTTTTATTTGTTAACTGATTAACTTTATAACTGATTAAATGGATGATATCAGAGATATTTTCCATTATAGTCTGCTTTATTTTTTGTGGTCATCGACCGGTTTTCGGGCGTTCGCCCATCATCAGGATGTATTGATAAAATAGTGTCTTGCACAGAGCGAAATCAGTTTGTCAAAACAATGATTGGATAGTAATTTACTTATAAATAGTTAAATTCAAGCAACTGAAGAAGACCATCTTTAAATGTGAATATGATAAAATTTATTTGTAAAAGCAAACCGGCCATTTTTTATATGTACAACTGAATTCCCTCCAATTCTCCCTTTTTTTGGTGATGAGAAAGAGATAGAGCGAGTGTATGAGAGAGACAGACAGAACCTACGCCTGAGGGAACATAGAGACAGAGTAGTAAGTGCAATAACCACAAGGTAAATCAAGGTTAGAAATCTCATTTTTTGTCTCTCACAATAACAGCAACGAACCTGACAACCAATAAGAATTGAATATAACAGCAAGTGGGGTCGTAGGACCCCCGTTCGTAAACTTGGCCATACAACTTTTATCTAAAGATATCTTCTCTTCTCTCTTTGACGACTATATAAGATGTACACAGACCTAAAGAAGGGCATCAGTCGCTAATAGCAACTCTTTGTTGGATTATTATACAATTAGAACTATTGTTGGTAGCTGAAGTATACAAAAGTAAAATGGCTTCCCTCAAGATTTTCGTAAGTTTCTGTTTTTATAATTTCACTTTTCATTTTATATATGAATTTTTTTTTTTAATCATTTAAAATCATTTTCAATAATAGTTAAACAGAAATTAATTAACCTGGTGTAAACAATGTGTTAAAGAGACAGCTGTTATCTCTTTAACCAAACCCTCTGCTTCCTAGATTATGCTTGATTTTTCTCACTTCAAAACTCTTTTTCTTTAATGCCTACCAACAGATCCTGGCTGCAATCTTCGCCTTCGCTTATGCCGTCGAAGAAGAACGTGTAAAGAAGGACGTACTGTTAGGCACTGTACCGTACGCTTATTCACACATACCTTATGCTTACGCTGCATACGATGATGGAAAATACTATCCTGGAAAATATGAAAAAACTTTTGTGGCTGCAGCTCCAGCTGTCCCGGCCTACCATGCTCCAGTAGTTCCGGCCGTTTCCACATATTCAGCTGCTGTTCCTGTTCCAGCATATACTACCTACCCATATACTTATCCATATGTTAAATCTATTGTTTACTAAGAATTTTGAAAAAGTTTTCAACTGGTTTTTCTCAATAAAAAAAGACACACTTCCTTTTCTTTTGGTATATTGACTATGTGAAATAAAAAATTTGACTGACAATAAATTGGGTTAATAAATAATTTAATATTGACTATATTTTCTTTAAATTTGATTAAATTAATGCATGATATCTGTTTCACTTTCCTACAAAATTCGACCAATAAAGTGCTGAAAATCATTAAGCTCTTATAAAATTTAGAAACATTTATTTAAAATATATATATATTTGTGGCTTACACGCAATATGGAGTGACATTTCGTTTGAAGAATTTTATTTAGTGTACAGAATCTAATTTAAGATTGTTCTCCGATGGGACTGCTTCAATTTTAATAATGATCATTCCAGTTCTCAGTTGGAATATTTATATCCATACAACGTACAAACATAGAAAATAAAACTCAATAACAAACTGTCTAAATCAGACATTACATAAGGTACGAATCAGGTATAAAATGAGGTATGAAACACTCACACGACTTTCTCTTACTTCCTCTTAATGCAGGTATTATATATAAAATGGCGAATTTGCAATTGCTTGGGGGAACAAACAAGGAAATACTTCTCTTTAAATTTTGATTCTGAAAAAATAATTTGGGTAAAAGAAAGATATATTTATGCCATAGAAATGAAAACATTAGTTATTTCTTTTTAAAGTTCTAAGTTTTCCTATAATTTTTGAAATGATTTCAAAGAACATCTCTGCAGAACTGAAGCCAAGCTACGAACTGCCTGGCCGGTTATAACCAGAAAAGATCTAAAGCCTGCATCACTATGAGTAAAAATAGATTTCTCATGCTGACGGATTTCCTCACTAGGCATTGTACACTCAGAGGGCCACCTGAAGAAGCTGAGCCACGAATATGATAGCACCTATATATTCTGAAAGGAGATGGAGGAGACTCCAAGATGGAGAAGATTTGGAATTCAGATAGTTACCAGGTCGTAGAGGAAGATATACCATCCTTAGAAGTTCCAAACTTTCCAGATTCTGAGACTTTTCAGAGACCTTAATCTTGAAGGGATGGAGTGGTCTCATCCTGACACCAGTGATGGGGTGAAACAACAAATCTTTTTTGGTCGCAGTGCACCACAAAAAAAAGAAGAACCCATCTATGCAATATACTTACGAGTATATAAACCATTTTCTTTAAGTGATAATTGTAAAATGAAAATATAGATATAACACTGAGAAGCTTTAAAAATTGTTTCCATATATCTATGGTATTGTAAAAGTCCAGAATTCATTCCAAATTTTATTATTAAATTTAATGCAAAAATTAAACAAACAATTTCTTTATCGTTTGAAACTTTGCTTTTGTCCAGAAAAAAAAAAGGCCAAATAAATGTAAAAATTTTAAAGTATAAAATATGTGTTTGGCAATAAATTAGTTTATTTATAAAATTAATACTAATATCGATCTTAACTTATACTCGGGATCGCGTAAAATATTCTTATTAAATGATAAGTTTACTAAAAGTCTCCTAGAAGTTATAACTTAAGACTGTATTATAATAAACTTTAGACTATAGTATAAAACCCCTCCCAAATTAACTTAGAACGTGGATGACATGTCATGAACCTACAACGCTATGATTTTTTTTAAAAATGTTTTCTTGTACAATTAAATTAATACTAAATTCCGGATTTTTTTTTTTTTATAGCGTAATTTAATAATAATTTAATGAAATATATGGTTTACTTAGAAATTGGTAATAATAATAATAATATAAATAATAATTAACTAATCACAATGAAGAATTGAACGTATGAAATATGTGTGTTTTTTGTTAACCAATCAAGAATTTAGGTTTATCATTTTTATTATCCCTTTATGATAAAACTCCAAGCAATCAAAATTCAGACTGCTCTAGCTGATTACCGAGTGCTGTTTTATATTCGCAATAAATAGAGAAATGGGAATGTAGACAGGGAACAAAGACCTCATGTTCTTCGTACATTTAGTTTTACTTGGACGTGTTTGAAGAAAAAACTTCAGAAAAGGACATGCCTACAGATAAGTTATACCGTATCTAAGTCCATTTCCCACGCAGTTTTCATACCATGTACATATTCTTAAAGGACAGAATTGTTTGTTAAAAATCATTTCATCCAAATCTAGATCCTAACGAGGCATTGGGAAAAAAAGAGAAAACTAGTTCAATTGATTTGATTTTAAAAAGAAATAATGAATATGAATATCTTGAAAGAAATCTTTATCCAAAATTAAGATAAACCAATTGATGATAAGATAAACTGACTACTTCTTAATCCGTAGGGAATTAATTCACTTTAATTTATTTTTTTTCCTTTTATTGTATCCATTAAACGAATGTAAACAACGGAATGGAGTAAACATGCGGCTGCCTTCCAACAAAACAAACAGATTAACATTTAATGGAAAACATACTAACATTTGGCCCACTTAAGGATATATCTATATTATTTTCTTGTATCAGTTCTGAGCTTCCAGCTAACACAAGTCTGAAGGAAATATAGTACAACAGAAGTGTTCTCTTATCTTAATTGCCTTCTGGCTTGGAGTTTTTATAACAGATGTAATTCTTTTGAAAACAAAAGGTTGTTAAGAAGAAGAAAGAATAAGTTGGAATTTACTAAGTATATTTAAAGGAAACTTCAGTTTAGGAACGTGCTATTTAGGAGGCTGGAAGTCAGAAGGTACAACAACAACAAAAAATAAATAAATAAAAATAAGAAATTAACTGAAGACAGACGTCATTATTTACTTCACTGGCTTTGAATGAAGGAACTGGATCAAGTATTCTATGGCGACAAACATGACAGATTAGGAAGGTAGTGGTGAAATGGTGGTAATTCTCATGATCTACTACAAATTCTTAAGAAAGCGAGCCCAGGAGAAGATCGACATCTGCAGTGAATACTCTGCCTTGACAGTGGTTGGATGAAGTTGTCATTGTACTTTGTCTGATATTAATGGACGTATCTTGAAAAAACTTCACTACAAAGAGGTATTAAAGGCTTTTTTTTTTTTAAGAATTAACAGTAGGCTTGAGGAGTTCAAATTATCTTAATTATATGTTGCAAGCTAAATTATAAAACGCTATTTCTTTCAAATCAGAGAAGGAAAAGAATATAACTAAAGCTTAATGACAAATTAAGGATTACAAAATTGAAGTTAATTATTCATAATTTTTCAAGAATAATGCAATTCAAAAACAAAGTAAATCATATAACTCATACTGCTTCCAAAAAAAAACCGCTATAGCTCTTATAATGTTGCATATACAAAAAGGATATATCACAAATATAATTGTGATATAAAAAAAGGTTATATCACCAATAATAATTGGTTAGTAGATATACATAAACAAATTTAAAGAAATCCGTCGGTGTTTTTATGGTGCAAAATGCACTTCCGGTCAACCGATTTTCTCCAAACTCGGAATTTTGGCGATAGCATTCTGTATTAATCTGAAATAGCACTTTATAAATTAATCATAACTCCTTCCCTTCCCCAAAAGCCGCCTTAAATAAATTTTCCAAGAGAACAGTTCCAAATAAAAATTGTAGTTCTTAATATATGTAATAGATATAATATAAGTTTAAAGAAAATTGATGGAGCCATTTTTGAGAAAATCACAATAAATGTGAAAAAAATAAACATTCAGTAATGTAGCTACTTCCGGTTGAGGAATTTTGACAAATAACTTACTGTAGGATCCCATGGAGATACCTAAACGGAACTTTGTACAAGTTTTCTTTTATTAACCCAGCTAATCACATACACCATTTTTTTTAAAAAAATACGCTTTTTCGGGGACTCAGGTGACCTCAAAACGTGCATTGCCGGTGAAAACTCGATATCTGAAATATGACACGATTTCAATATTTCTTCTTAGTAGGAGGAAGATTTGCAAAATGGTTAATTCCAGTCATCATGCCTAGATTTAGCAAAAAAGGAATTTTTTTTTTCTTTTTTTTTGCAAGGCTACATAACAAACAAACATATAATATGCGAAATTTAAACCCTTATAAATATAAAAACCAACGGTAGAGTATCAAGGTCAGAAAGAATGAATACGCAAGCCGAATTATGCTTAAAAAAATGGTAAGTTTATAAGAATTTATTGCCTCAATTTCCAAGTAATCACCCTCAGAGAAGTTGAAGAACAGAGGGGGGGATGAATGAGGCATTGGTTGGTACTTCGTGTTTGAAGGCAGAGCAAAAGGACATTCAATGAAAAAGCGCAGTTAGTAGACATAAAAAAATTGTCCGGAAAAATAGCTCAGTGGCAACAATTCTCTTAAAAGGGTCTAATCAAATTAAATACAAAAAAAATAAAAATTAATGAAGAAAATCTCTTAAATCTGAAAAAAAAAATAAAAAGCTGTTCAGGAAAAAATAATAACTTTCAAGAGGCTTGTTTTTTCAACGGGAAACTTTCTTGTTATTCCTTGAGGAATATTAATATTTAAGTTGTTTTTTGTTAACAAAAATAATTACTGTTTTTCTGATCTTTAAAGGTCTGTATCACTCATTCCGTATCGAAAGTAATGAATACGTAAAAACAATAGTATCGATAGAAGATCCATACAAAATGGCTGACTCTATTTATCACGCCTAGATTTACCAAAATAAGAAATCTATCTTTTGCAAGGATCCATAAAAAAACAAACATACAAATAAATAAATAAATAAAAGAATAACAAAAATGAAAAAAGTAACCAAAAAACATTCAACGAACATAAAAGCACGAAGAAAGAGGCCAACACAATTGCCACTATGGGTTTGCCCAATTTCTTATCAGTAACTGATTCGACGATAAGAAAGAAAAATAAAAACAAATTTTTTTGGTGCAGGGAGGAAAACTACTTCTAAGCAATTGGAACATATGAAAGAAAAAAAAAAAAGGATAGAGTAACAGTAAAAGGGAGGTTACAAATGGTTTTAGATAAGACTTGGAAGTTTATATGGCTGGGAGTTAATAAAGAAAAAAAAAGACATACGTATATAGATTTCTTCAATTTTGTGTATTATTGGGATAAAAATAGAAAAATATGGTTTTTCTTTTTATACATATTTAATTTAGGTTGGAAAAGTTAGTTATATAATAGCAATATCTATAACATATTAGACCTTGATCTATATTAGAGAATGTAAAATAAATATAATATTAGTACACAGGAAACTTCATCTCTTATCTATAACAAAAAAAAAAAAGAAAGTTGAACATGATTTTTCAGAGTAAAACAAGAGTAGAGATGACAAATGTCTGGCAATTTTATTTAATTAAGTTATTACTAAAATAAAAGTGTAAATATATTTACTTTTTTAATTTTTTTTTTTAATATGTACAGATTGAAAACAATATTTATATGGCAATATCAACGAGATTGTTTTTTAATTATTTCTTTTTCTCTACTTTATTCTGCTGTTTTTTTTTTTTTTTTGCTGTTGAACAATAATAGCAACAATTCTTTAATTTAACTACTTTAGGAAACCAAATCTTGAAATTCGATTATTCATTGTTGTATGTAAATGACATGATAATATCATTTTATTTTGAAAAATATGGGCAATATTTTGGGTGTGTTCAAAATGAGAGCTCTCAACATCTATTTATTACAACATCTATCTCAACCTCGTAGTTCCCTAGATATTGATTGAAATTTCTAAATCTAATTCTCCAAATTCTATAAATAAATAGATCATGTATTGTAACGCAGCCACTGGTGTCATCTAGGAGAGAAAGCAGGTACCTCAAGTTTTCCTAGTGGCCGCTAGGAAGCGCTGGCGGCGCGCTCTAGCCCTTTCTAGAACAATCGATAACTTCTAGACCCTTCTCCACCGGTATAAATAGTGGGACAACAGAGAGTTTAGAGAGATTCTTGTTACAAACGAAGTGTGCGTTTGTGAAAAGTGTATAACAAGTGAACAAAGTGAACTTTTGTAGGTTTAAACTGTAAATTAATTCTTATTAAATGTTGTATTTGTAATTTATTGTGTAAAACAATAAATTGGTGTTTGTCTTATTGAAGTTTAGAGTATTTTTATCTAAACGAACCCACTTAGAACTAGTTGCAGTAGCTAGTTTAGAGGGAAAAAACGTTACAGTATTTTGTATAATTGTATATTTTATTTTAAAATTTTCTTCATCAATATGAGACCACAAAACCGCCGTAATTTTAGAACCATTGATGCATTGAAACAATTTTTCTTTATTTGCCTTTCTTTTATTGTTTCTTTTATTAGAAAGGGGAATTGAATTTTAATCATGGGTCATGCTTCATTGATAAATTAATATTTGAAGGCTAACCTGTTTACTAAATAATACGTAAAAAAAAGTAAAGTAATATGCCTTTTTTTTCAGGCAGGCTTAACGTCCAACTACCAAATTAAGTGTCGTGGTTTACCATTAATATTTTTGAAACGAATATAAAAGAGGGTAGAATGTTACAACTGGCGCAACCCCTTCGGCCCCCGCCTACAAAATTCGCTGGATAGGAGGGTGTTCTTCAGCCCTTCCTCAGCTCACCGTAGCTAAGGCGATGGGGAGTGTGGTGTAGTGGGTATATAGCTGTCTCAACATTCCCTATATCATCATCTCTCTCACTAACGTTAGTAGCCCACCTGTTCATCTATAGCCCACGCTCTCTATAGTTTGTAATTATAATATAATAAAAAATAAATAAATAAATAAATATTATAAATAAAACTTAATAATATTTGTGTAATCAAATACAAAATTTGTCATTTAGCTGTCTTATACTCTAGTCGTTACCCTTTGAGGTCACCAGCACTATTGTATTTGTTTTTTTTTTGTTTTTTTTATTTATAATTTTATAAAATTAGTAAAACGTAATAATAATTTTTTTAAGTGGGGATTTCTATATAACAACAGATCACATTAATGCTGTATTCACTTAGTGTGTACAATGGCAGATCAGTGGAATGAGATTAAAGTTAGTGAAAACTATAGGAAGTTTATTACAGCATTACCAGGCATCACTTTAGCCAACATGGATTTAGCAATGACATATATCGATATAGATTCTAACTTGAAAGAATTAGAAGAACTATCAAGATCTTTTTTTATAAAAACCACTAATGGACACTATGAAAACTGCGAATGGTGTAATCCCAAAATTGCGATGAAAGCTGATGCCTGTGTGTGTGACAGAATAGGTTGGATATCGCACTATATTCATTGCGCTTTAAACTATTTGTTCGTTGAAAAAGAGGGGTAATCGATGTAATAGCATCTTTTAGATAACTTATTTTCTCAGTCGTGAACATGTCTTCTTACATTGGATTACAACTTACAACAAGTTTCTCTTTAAATACTAGCAACACTAAGCTAGTGGTGCTAGGTTTGTCAGAATTAGGTGAACCTTTGATAGCTTTGAAATCACAAAAGAAGAGTGATCTTATCTATCTGACTGAAGAAGAATGGAATATGCTGCAAAATAGTAAGAAAATTTGTAATAATTTCTTTAGCAAGAAAAACAAACTCTCTACTAGTGAAATTCAATTGCTGAATTCAACAATATTCTTTGAAAAATTTTCTAGAAAAAGTATGGTGATTCAAGGAAAAGCATCTTGGCTCGAAGAACTTCTGAAATATAATCCTCCTAAGTTCAGTTTATTTAGAAATGAATTTATCAAGTTAATGAGTTTATTCGAAAATATTAACAGACAATTTAGTTTTCTAAATAATCTATGTAAACCACTAGTTTTAAATTTTTATAAAGAAAATGTAACAAGTGATAAATAAATATAATTTTATAAACAATTAAATGTTTATTTTTTATTGCATTTATCCAAGAAGGTTTATTTTACTTTATTTATCTGGAATCAATTCTTTATACATTTTATGGTACATGTTGCATGTGACATGCAAATACGTGTGTATATCATCAGACTACTCTACGTGGGACTAAACTTCATTTTTTACTATTTTCTTCTCCAAGTAGTAAAGGAAGAAATGTGTAGGTTTATCAAAGTAATTTCTTTGCATATATTCTTCTACATGACAAATAAGAAGAAATGAGTAGGTTTTATCAAAATAATTATCGTTGTATATACTTTCCTTCACCATGGTCAGCACACTCACTTATAGTGTAAACAAAATAAAAAAAAAAATAAAAAAACAAGTACTAAGATTTCTAGCTCTGAATGTAGGACTATAGAAAAGATATATAAACAGTGAAGTTACTCTTGCAAGTTATTACTATTAAGTTTTGTTCTATTTGGTAAGA
>JAAEAF010006462.1:0-28586 GCA_011037195.1 Triatoma infestans | reverse complement strand
CCTCCCTCTATTACGGCTTCCTCCTGGCTTTCTTTCCAAAAGTTTCCTTCAATCTTGTTTTGTGGCATTCTTTCACATGTCCAAGCCTCCTTAACTGGTTCTTCCTTACAAAAGATACCAGGTCTGGTTCCCCGAACATCTGTCGAGGCTCCTCATTTCTTCTAATTCTCCAGCGCCCACTTTCCCAGACAGGTCCAAATATTCGTCGAAGTTCTTTTCTCTCCCATATGTTGAGGAGTTTTTCAATAGGTTTTGTGAGTACCCAACTTTCACTACCACACGTAACCACAGGCCGAATGATTGTTTTGTAAATAAGGACCTTAGCTTTGCTTGTTAAACTCCTGAATTTCAACGGCTTCTAGAGAGCGAAGTAATATCTATTGCCTGCCGCCACTCTTGCTTTTATTTCTTCTACAGTTTCGTTTTTTCAGTTAGATATTTAAACTGGCTTGCGGATTTAAACACGTGATTTCCACGGCAAACACTGGATTCCACCCGACCTGGTCTCCTAGAGGTTTAAAATAGAAAGACTTCTCGTATTTATTTGCAGACCCATCTTCCTTGATGCGGCTACGAATTTTTCAAAAACTCCAGTCTGCTTGACACCGATCGAGCCGACCACAACATCGTCTGCATAAGCTAAATGTTGACTCATTCTGTTGTAAATAGTGCCATTCGGGTTAGTGCGAATAGCACGTACCGCTACCTCTAGGGCTATATTGAACAGAGTGGGGGAAAGGGGGTCGCATTGCCTCAAGCCGTCCTTAACTGAGAAGGAATCCGACAGTAATCCTTGCACCTTAACTTGACAGCTGCTACCAGCAAGGGTCATTTTAGTGAGCCTAATCAGCTTCCTCGGCACTCCCAGAGTAAGCATGGCCTTCACTAGTTCCGCTCTCTTAATACTATCATAAGCCTGCCTGAAATCAATGAAAAGATGGTGAAGTTCAATATCAAATTCGTAGACCTTTCCAAGCATCTACCTGAGGGAGAAAATGTGGTCGATGGTCTATCTATTCTGCCTAAATCCATACTGATACTCTCCAAGGGAGTTTTCTGACCAGGTTGGAGCTTTTGATTTAGGAGTATGGCGAATATTTCATACACCGCACCCAGCAAAGATATGCCTCTATAATTATCACATTTTAATCTATCCCCTTTCTTATATATAGGGCACACTGTTGCAAGGGGCCACTCTTTTGGCATCTTTTCCTTCAAGCATACGTCAAGCACCAGATTATATATTTGCTTCTGAAGATCTTCACCTCCATATTTGAGCATCGATGCTGTCACAGTCTGGGATTTATTATTTTTGAGTGATTTTATCACTTGCAGAAATTGTCACCTGCTGCTTCTCTTATTTGTCCCTCTGCATGGTCACTGATATTCAAAAGATCCTCGAAATATTTCTTCCATGTTTCCACTATCTTCTCCGTCTCCCTAACCAAATTCCCCTCCCTATCCTTACAACAATTTGTCCTTGGCTGAAACCCGATCTTAAAATCTTGCACGCTTCGATAAAACTTTCTAGTTTGTTTAGAATCATATTGTATTGCAGATCATCGAGCTTTTCTTTTTCCAATGCCCTTTTTTTCTTCCTACAAATACCTCTAGCTACCTTTCTATTGGCTTTATGTTCTTCTCTTGCGTGTTCCTCTTTAACACCCTCATTCTAGCTTCATTCCTGTCTTTCAGGGCTCTTTCATATTCTTCGTCGAACCAATCATTTCTTCTACCAGTATGTCTTACACCCAGCACCATTGGCGGTATTCTTTACAGACATCTTAATCCCATCCCAACCATCGTCTATATCCACTCGCAGTCCTACTTTTCTCATGCAGACATTGGTGCACTCTCTCCTTGAATTTTCTTCATATTCCGGCAGTTTCAACAGCTTACTATTATATTTGACTGTCTTCTGTCCCTGCCTTCTCACTCTCTTTGCTAACTTTTGTAGATAGTTACTTTTACCAAGAAATGGTCTGAGTCTACAACGGCCCTCGATACCTCCTTACATCTGAAATATCTGATGCATGTCTCGCATCTATGAGGACGTGGTCGATCTGATTCCTACTTAGTCCATCAGGGGATATCCAAGTTTTTTTTATGTATTTCTTTGTGGGGGAATTATGTACTACTAATAATCATTCTTTTCTCCATGTTAAAGTCTATTATTCTGAGTCCATTATCATTTCGAAATGTCGTGCTTGCTGGGGCTCCAATGGTGGATCTAAAAGCTTCTTCTTTCCAATCTTAGCATTTAAGTCGCCCATGATAACTTTTACATCTTGACGAGGCAATTCATCATATTCTGATGCGAGGCTTTCATAAAAAATATCTTTTTCCTCTTCATCACTATCTTCAATTGGCGCTTGCATACTGATGATCGATAGATTGAAAAATTTTCCTTTTAAACGGATTACGCATATTCTTTAGTTGGGAACTTTGTACTCGAAGAGTAAGTACTTTAGAGACTTCTTTACCATGAAACCCGTACCTAAGAAGTTCGCCTGATGTCCGCTGTTAATGATCGTGTAGGTGCCTAGATCCATGATCTCAGTCTGTCGCCATTTAATTTCCTGCAGAGCTACAATATCGACTTTTATTTCTGTATGACTTGTTCCAAATTCCTGCTTGCTCCCATTTGGGCCGTCCTCTTGCATTCCAAGTTGGTAACTCCAATGATTTTCCTTTTTCACGCCTAAGTGGTTTTCCAAAAACCGTGCAGCTCTTCTATGTGTGAGGATTCGCAACAATATGTTTTTTACAGAGTAGGGTTGTTAATCCTACGTCCACCCCCAACCTGGAGGACCAGAGACCTTGATGTCCTACTCCTACATAGACTGCTTCACTGTGGCTAGTGAGCTGTATCTACCCATTGTTTGATTTCAGGGTTATCACCTCTAGGTGAGCTGCTTTCACCAAAGCTAACGAGCCTCATCCACCCGTTGTCAGTCGTTCGGCAAAAACAGGGGACACCACGAGTAGCGGCTGAACAGCCCCCCCCCCCCACATTACCTATAAAATGACAAATTTTCTTTAAACTTATCATTTTATTCCTTTATTGTAACATAAATATTAGAGATGATGGTGGAGGGCAAGTACTTACCCAGACAGGTAACTGAACTGATTACATTGATGTATCACATTTATTTGAAACATTTTTCCAAAAAAAAAAAGTTTATTTTAGACGGTAAGTTGGTGCTAATTGATAGGAGTAAGAGAAAGTCGTGTGAATGTTTCACACCAGATTTTCATAGAAATGAATTCAGAACACTTGCCTGTTGGTAATTGTTTTAATGTATATCGATCTGTAATAGAAATTACTGTGTCCGTCATTACAAAATTTATGTGCGTGTGTGCGTTCGACACGCAGGCGTCATTATTTGATTGATTCATATTTAATAAGTTGTTTACGGTATTATAAATGTGATAGTAGTAAGTGTTTTGCATTTTATATTATTGCAATTGTATCAAATTTTGTATCAAATTGAGCTTTCACCAGAAATACTTTTTTTTTTTGAGATCCCCTAAATACGATAAAATTTATTTTAGCGAATATTCTGTTTGTGTGTGTGTGTGTGTATATGAGAACAAAACATCTGAAACACGAAAAATCGCAGGAAGCTCAAACTTAGTATCCCGTTTAGCTCTCCGACACGAAGGTTTCAGGCAAATTCCATCAACCGGAAGTGCGATTTACTGAATATTTTTTTTTCAGATGTTCTAGAAAACGTGTCTAACAATTTTGTTTTTTTTTAAACCTATACTATCAAATACCCATCACCGGGAAAATTGATTTTTTTGAGGGAACAGTAAGCTTTCTCGCACTACTTGAGTACAGTGTATGGTACAATGTATAAGTCTTACAGAAACATAATGTCGAAATTGTAGCTCTGCAGGAAATTAAATGGAGACTTGTCGCCTATATAACATTAATATACACATTTAGAAAAATTGCTAGAATTCAAAATCTGAAGAAAATCTGTTAAACGGAAGTGTAATTTTACAGAAGAGATTTTTGAGACTTGTGAAATTTTCTCGAAAATGGCCTATAACGATTTCTTTTAAACTTTGTATACTAATTGTGCAGATGTAAACCTATCACTTTTATTTGTAACATTTTGTTGAAAAAATTGTTCTTAAGTTGGTTCTGAGGAATCCAAGACGTTAATGTGTTTGTTTTTAATATTATTGGCGATCTCCACAATGCAATCATTCTCTAGCTGCCTCTGTTGGTATGTTGGCACTTGTCCCCCCTCCACGTTATATTTTTATTAGCATATATGAGCAAAATTTGAACTTTAAAGAAAATTATCATTTTTACGAAACAGAGAAATAAGAGAGTGAGTGTTTCAACACCGGATTTTTATTTAATCAAAATCAGCGTCTCAATTACATAATTAGATAAATAAGAATAGTTAGAAAACAAATAATGAACGGTTGCAGCATGAATCATCATCTATTTTTAATAAAATATTGGCCACAACTAGAATTTAATTTTATATTTGAAAATTTAAATATTGTCATAAAAATTAATTATTTATAATTTTTATTTTTATTAATTAACAATAAGTAACATTAAAATTATGATAAATTGTTTTATGTTTTTGGCAAAACTTCAGATAATGAAAGATGGACATCATTTTGAACTTTATCCAACTGCAACTATACAATTTTTTTTTTTTTATTATCTAGGATTATTAAAAGTTTTTATTGTTAAAATGTTTAGAATTTGATTACATTGATTTTATTACTCACGCAGGCGGTCTAAAGGCCGTGCGACCAGCGGACATTTGCAAGAAAACAAATTTTAAATGCAACATCCGGTAGTCTTTCTCTTGAGCAAGTTTCACTTTCTGCAGTAAGATAAAGTATTGCAATTATGTCAAATTTTCTATATCGAGTTTTTCACCGGAAATATACGTTTTGAGATCCACTGAGTTCGAAAAAGTGTTTTTTTATAAAATGGTCTGTATGAATGTGTGTGTGTGTAAATCACAGCTCAAAAACGAAAAATCGTTGAAGTTCGAACTTGATATTACGTTTAGATATCACGGACGTTATTTGTCAAAATCCCTCAACCGGAAGTACCACTTTACTGAATGATTTTTTTTTTTACTTTTTTGCGATTTGCTCAAAACATGAAAGGGGGACTACACTATTAAGAGCTACAACTTTTTATTTGAAACATTTCTCCGGGAATATTCATTTAAGGGGGTTTTTGGGCAAGATGGGTGGTTATGCTCTTTCTTCTAAAAATGTTGTTTTAGTTCACTATACAATTATTTTTGCATAAAAATAATATTAATTAGAATTAAATTCGGAGTTTGAAGAAAATCGTTTGGCCGGAAGTGGGCTTCAACTAAACAAATGTTTCAGGTTGTCTGCGTTTTTCTCCATAAAAACATCGATAGATTTCTTTAAATTTGATACACTAACCATGAAGCTTACAGAGTTGTAATGGACAAATATTCTTCAAACTCTTAATTTTTATTAAAAATTTGATTGTCTTCAATTTTGTATCAATGAGAGAATCTAAATTTAATAAAATGACTTTTTTTTTTAAGGAATGCAAGACCTTCCCTTTCCTCTAAAATTTCTTTAAATGAATTTGTTGGAAGAAAGTTTCAAACACAAAAGTGATAGATTTCTAGATTCATAGTTAGTATACCAAACTTATAGAAATCGATCTTTTTATAGCTGTTCAATAATAATGTAGTTCCGATTTCCTTCATACTCAAAATTCCGGTAACTTATATATTTGTAATTAATATTGTTTATATCATATAATTGTGTAATAAACTAAAATAGCATTTTAGTGGAAATCATGAACCCACTTTCCCCTAAAAGCCTCCTTTAATGAATTCTCCCGGACAAATGTTTCAAATAAAAGTTGTACCTCAATATATATGTATAGTTGAATTACCAAATTTAAAGAAAATTCCGGGTTTTTTTTTTTTTTAGAAAATCGTAAAAAAACTGAAAATTCCTTCAGTAAAGTGTAGCAAGTTAGAACTTTCTGCGATTTTTCAATTTTGAGTTATTACAAACCGAACAAGTACTAAAAATCAAGTTTTCTGACTCAGGGGACCTCAAAAAGACTATTTCCTGTGAAAACTTGATATCGATTGACACGATCGCAATACTTTTTTTTTACAGCTGTAGCAAGAGAAAGTATTGTGTAGGAATAATGTGTATGTGTGGATTTCTGTTATGTGTTTTGTGTTAGTGTTTGCGTGAACTAAATAGGAGTATTCAAAGAAAAAAATTTTAAAAAAAATCGCCGGAACCTCGGACTTGGTGTTCCTTTTAGAAATTGCATCCATTGCATTCAACACGAACGTTTCAACATTCTTTTTATCAGATTTTCAAATCAACAAGTAATAAATAACTAATTAAGAGATTTGCTACATTTATTTTGTAATAAACTTATAATATTCTTAATTACTTTTCATTAATATTTTTATACTGTGTATATTATATTAAATTTAGTTTTGACATAGAGCCAAAATTTATAGAGTACAAAGAGATATAAACATATTACAATTACTGTATATATATATATATCCATGCGCGCGCATGTGTATGTACGTATATCTTGTTTTTATTATTATTATACTTTCTCTTACGGTCGTAAGAAGAACTTGTCGAATTCTTCTTTTTAACGGAATTGATCTTTTCATAACTGTGTTTCCATAAGTTATACACTTTTGAGGTCCCCCGAGTTCGAAAAACTATTTTAGAAATTATTGTTTGTGCGTGTATGATCAGTATAACTCAAAAACGGAAAATTGCAGAAAGTTCAAACTTGAAATTCCATTTAGTTATCACCATGGAATGTGACAGGAAGTTGTATGTCACAAAGCCTCAACCGGACGTAACACTTTACTGCTGCGCAATTTTTATTTTTTTTTTGCAATTTTCTTAAAACAGCTCCAACGAATTGCTTTAAACGTCTTATATCAATTAGATATATTAAGAGTAACTACTTTTATTTGAAATAGTTCTCCAGGAAAATTCATTTAAGGGGTTTTTGGTGAAGAAGTGGGGAAATGTTTTTCTCTAAAATGCTATTTCAGCTTATTATGTAGTACTTTCAACTAAATAATATTAATTACAATTAAATATGTTGCCAAAATTACAATTTTGTAATATATCGGTTGACCGGAAGTACGTTTTTACTGAACTGTTTTATGCGATTTCCTGCATTAAAATACTGATGGATTTCATTAAATTTGTTATATAAACTATACATAGAAAGACCTCTACCATTTTCGTTTGAAACTTTTTTGTGAGAAAGTTCATTTAAGGGGTTTTTGGAGGTTCAGCTTTCCTTAAAACAAGTCATTTTATTAAGTTTAGATGCACCCAGTTGATATACGAGTAACATTGAAGATAATTAAATCACCTAATAAGAATTATAAATTTGAAGAAAATAGTCATTGATGACTGTGTAACTTGTGGTAGAGAAAGTCGTGTGAA
The DNA here is from genome assembly GCA_011037195.1 of Triatoma infestans. Classification (NCBI taxonomy): domain Eukaryota; kingdom Metazoa; phylum Arthropoda; class Insecta; order Hemiptera; family Reduviidae; genus Triatoma; species Triatoma infestans. The sequence continues at coordinate 21,101 of JAAEAF010006462.1, read as the reverse complement.
TGTTTCACAACAGATTTTGCAGAGGATTTTCATCAAACAAATACATGTTGCTTCATTTAGTGATGTTACTCATTTTGTACGATTTTTCGTTGTTTCGAATTTATTCCATCATAGATATATATATACATGTACATACAGAGACATTCATTCGCTATAATATTCGGAGGTTCTACAAAACATATATTTCCGGTGGAAACACAATTTCGAATTATTGTGACAATCACAAATAGTTCCTCTTACGTTAGTAATTGAAAATAACATAATAAATTAGTTAAATATTTTAAGAAACAAGAAAGGTTTGGTTACAAATTAGTTCATAAAATGGCACTGATTATTCCACTAAGGGATAAAATTTAAGGAAACTTCTTTCAAATTAGCCTAGTTGCAAGCAGTCCACCCTTTAGATCGAATACAATGGCCGCCTTAATGAACCATTTTGAAAATTACTTTAAATTATTCAGTTTTCATGCTTATTTTAAAAAATATTCCCTCTTTCTGATTACATTATTACATTCCTCTTTCTCTAAACACTAATATTCAATTCATTAATAACACTTCATTTTCATTCACCTCCATTACGTTATACAATATATATGTGTAAGCCATAGTTAAATTAAAAGTAATTAATTATTAATGGATATTATTGAATTTTATGGTGGGTGTGTTTCTCTCTTCTCCTCGTTCCTAGTAAGAGGAAGTTCGTATTGGAATCGTGTCAAATTTGCGATATCGAGTTTTCACCGGAAATACATGTTTCGAGATTCCCTGAATCTGCAAACGTGGTTTACAGAAATTAGTGTGTGTGTGTGGACAGAATAATTCAAAAATGGTATATCAGAATAATTCAGAAAGTTCAAACTTGATATTGAGTTTAAGTGCTAGCATGTGACCTGACAATAAGGTTTGGAATAAAATCAATAAACCGGGAAGTAACATTTTACTGAATAGATTTTCAATTTTTTTGCGATTTTCTCAAAAATGGCTCCAACGATTTTCTTTAACCTTCATATATCAATTACACATATAAAAAGCTACAAATTTTATTTGAGAAATTTCTCCGGGAAAATTCATTTAAAGGGGCTTTTGGAGGACCGGGTTGGGGGGGGATTGATGTTTTCCTCTATAAAGTTGCTATTTTAGTTATGCTCAATTCTATCATCTACTTAATATTAATTACAATGAAATGTGATGCTAGAATGAACGTCCAAGTTTGAAGGAAGGGGGGTGAAGTAGATCGCGTCCTCGTCGTGCCCCCTGGTAACGCAAATTTTGCGGCTAAACGATCTGCGCTGTCGCCCAGCAGCCCACCAAACAAAACAAAAAAAGGGGAAAAAAAAAAAAAAAGGCGACAATGAACCGGCCACAACCATATCGGCCTGCAAACGGCCTTTTTCAAGGCCTAGACAAAGCCCTGCTAAAGATTATATTCTGGAATGCGGGTGGCTTAAGAAACGATAAATTTTTAGAATTTAAGAAACTGATTTCAGACAATGATGTAGATGTTTTTGGAATTGTGGAGGCGGGTGCAGCAACCTCTAACATGAAGTTTTATCAGACGCCTGGGTATCAAACTTATTACCTCGGACGGGCTAGATCACATTCCTCTGGAATAATCGTCGGGTGCAAAGGTTCTTTAATAGCTGATTTTAATGTAAGGAAGCAGATGGAGGCTGGCGACCTGTGCGAAGCAGTTGAATTAAATGTTTGGAAGGATCGATTCCATAAGAAAATTTTCTTTGTTTATAATCCTCCCCGGAATAAGCCTAACCTGACTTGGCTCGAGGCAATCTGGGACTCAAACAGTGTACTATGTGGTGACCTTAATGCCCCTTCAACCAGATGGGGCTACAGTGCCACTGACTGCATAGGTCAAATATGGGAAGATTTTGTCGACAACAACCCGGTCACATTTGTCGATAATACCAATCATAGCCCTACTTTCCTGTCGTACGCTGGCCACTCCTCGCATCCGGATGTGATCTTTGCGCATCCTGCTGTATCTAAAGGAATCCACCATGATTTGATTAACGGCCCAGATGGTTTTGGGCATAAAGCGCTGCGAGTTGAACTGAAAATAGCTCCAAAGAGAATGCCTGAAAAACAAATAATAAGATGGAATCTACACAAGGCTGACTGGACAAATTACACTAAAGAAATTGATGAACTCATGAGAAACATAGATTTGAGCTCAAATGTGGATAAGTCTCTAGGAAAAATCCAGAAAGCTATTCTAAAAGCTGCAGGAAAAACTATCCCAAGAGGCAAAATGAAACGATACAGCCCTTTTTGGAGTGATAGATTGCAAAAACTAAAACTAGAGAGAGACTCTGCTAGAGCCACTGCCGAAAGAACTAAAAGACCGGAGGATTATGTTAGTTTAAAAAAGAAAACAGCTATTTTTAAAAAAGAAATTATTCAGTCTAAACGCTCCAGCTACCAAAAGTTTCTTAGCAAACTTGATTTCAGGAAGGACGCCCATAAGGCACACAAATTTCTTTCCCGGTTAAATAATGAAAATGACTCCAAACATAACCCGTTTAAAAGTGAAGATAAACTGCTCACAGATGACTCGGATATTGCAAAAGTCTTTTGTAAGTACTATTGCAACAGCAGTAATTTCAGACCAAAAACTAAGCTATCCAGATGTCATCCACCAGTCACATGCCTCACCAAGGATCAGGACCGTCTATTTAACGAACGATTTTCTCCTCAAGAACTGGATCTGGCTCTACAAAAAATTCCTTCTAACAAAAGCGCCGGTCCGGACGGTATAATGCCAGAGTTTTTGAAACATATGGGTCCAAATCTAAAGATGTCCTGTTAACTTTCTTGAATGGTGTTTGGAGTTCATATATGCCCAGCATGTGGCGGAAAGCAGAAGTGATACCTATTCCTAAGAAGGGCAAGCCGTCAGATAAAGCAGAAAACTTCAGACCTATAGCGTTAACGAGTATTTTTTGTAAACTTATGGAAACATTAGTACTAAGAAGGTTACAGGAATTTCTAGAAGAAAATAACATCCTTTCAAACAAACAAGCAGGGTTTAGAAAACACCGCAGCACAACTGAACAAGTAATTAGGTTCTCGCAAGAGGTAAAAGATGGTTTCCATAGAAGGCAAAGTACTTTAGCAGTTTTTGTGGATTTCCAAGCGGCTTATGACAGGGTCTGGAGGAGGCTTCTGCTGGAAAAGCTGCTAGGGATAGGCGTCAATGGTAAACTTTTCAAGTTTATTGCCTCGTTCCTCGCTCAGCGATTCATACGGGTCAGGTACAGGAATGCTGTTTCCCCCTATAAGCAGATAAAACAGGGACTTCCTCAGGGCTCGGTCTTAAGCCCAACACTTTTCTGCATAATGATAAATGACTTGGTACCGCACCTGGAAGCAGTACCAGGAACTAATGCACTTTTGTATGCAGACGACTTGGTTGTGTGGGCAACTAGTAGCGATGTTTCAGCCTTAGAAACGCATTTAAATGGAACTCTGGGGCGATTGTGGGATTGGACAAATGCAAATGAAATGAATGTTAATTCCAGTAAAACAGTGTCGCAACTTTTTAGTCTGTCCACTAAGCACCATAATGTGTCTTTAAGGTACAATGGACAACCTCTTCGGATAACCGACGCGGCAACCTATTTGGGAGTGCAGCTGGATAACAGACTAGGATGGAATAAACATGTGGACTCTCTTGTAGAAAAAGGGAAAAAGAGAATGAGCCTCCTTGGTAGATTGGCGGGCACTAAATGGGGCGCTACTCAGGACGTGCTAGCCTTGGCATACAAAACGTACATACGGCCGGTAATTGAATACGGCAATGAAGTACTTATTACTGCCTCGGATTCTGTGCAAGAGCGGCTAGAAAAAGTCCAAAATGTTGCGCTTAGACAGATTACAGGGGGTCCAAAGTCCACTCCTATCGCGGCTATGCAATTGCAATCGGAAATATACCCCTTAAGAGTTCGGCGAGAAATTGCAGCTTTAAACATGAAAGAGAGACTAGCAAGATTGAGGATTCATTATTGGGAAAAAGATAGACCACCTGAAGTTGCAAGGCTAAAAACTCAGGTGAAATTTTCAACACAAGTGGATGCTCTTCATCAAAAATATAATTTATTCCTTGGCAGGAGTGAGCCTCTGCACAATGAGTCGTACTGGAAAATAAGGAGAACACCATTGTTAAGGCTCCATCTTATGGAGCTCGTTAAGAAAGGCGATAACAGTGCGACCGAGTTAAGAGCTCTAGCCCTTGAAATGCTTGGAGAATGCTATCCATCTCCTCCTTGGACTCACATCTATACTGACGGTTCAGCAGAAGGTGCCACTAAAAATGCGGGAGCTGGAGTGTATGGTACCGACTTCCAGTTCTCAGAACCTGTTGGAACGTGGGCATCAAATTTTGATGGGGAGATCCGGGCTATCCTGATAGGTTTGAAATATATGTTTGAAAAGAAATTGGACAAAGTAGTGTTTCTCTGTGACTCCCAAGCTGCGTTAATAGCCGTAACGGGATCTCAAAGTGGAATTTCCGCAGATGTAAGAGCGTGCCAAGAAATGGTTGAAAAGGCTCTTACAGAAGGGAACCAGCTGGCTTTCCAATGGATTCCTGCACATTGTGGTTTACCAGGGAACGAGCAGGCCGATAAACTTGCGAAACAGGGGAGTCAATGTGATCAGCCCGACTACGCAATGTGTTTTGCTTCGGCTAAAAGAGTTATAGGTAGCCATTTAAAGGAAAAATCACACGCGGAGTTAAAGAGCATGGCCGCTGAAAAGCAGTGGGCAACACTGCTAGAAAATAAGATACCTGCCGGCCTTCCAAGAAAAGATTCTGTCGTGCTATTCCGAGGAATTACAGGGCATGATTACCTCCAAGCCCACCTCCACAAAATAGGCATAAAGGACTCGCCGATTTGCCCATTGTGCAATAACGGCGTAATGACATTTCAACATTTGAACGCGTGCCCTGCATTACAGGGTATGAGTACTATTTATGAAAAATATTGGGCTGCCAGACAAAAAATGGCTTAACGCCTTTGTCGTGGGATAGGAAAAAAAAAAAAAAAAAGTTTGAAGGAAATCTCTTCACGGAAAGTGCAATATTACTGAACAGTTTTTTGCAACTTTCTTCATGGAACATAACGACAAACTCGGTATACTAACGATATATACAGTACTCTTTTATTTGAATTATGTAGTGGAAGAAAGCAATGAAAATAAATAGTTTAGAGTTTAGAATATTTTACAGTATCCAAAATAGTATTTTGCTAATATTTTATAATTATCTTAGCGCTGTGAATTTACCTTCAAAAAGAGTGTATTTTAGAGTCAGGTATATTAAATCTAGGTCATTGCTATTGGGAAAACAAAGGCACAAAAATCCCGTTGGGTTAATTCTTTTGTAAAAGAAAATTTCCCCGCTAGAGAGAGATTCCTTAAAATAGTCTACCTTCAGCTTTCAAATAATACAAGTCAGACTTCTGCCTTCAAACAACGAAGTCTGCATTCTGCTTTGAAAGCCAGAACACTTTAGGAATCGCTCTCTTCAAATCAGTGCCAGATATAAGTTGAAACATAAAGCCTTGCATTTATTCTAGATATACATCTGATTTATAATTGTGATATTGTAAAGTTCTTGAATTTACTAACAGATAATATAATTATTTTTAAAACAGTGGTGACTTCTTGATTATTACTAATACTTCTATCTTCATTCTTAAACATACTTACAAGCCCTTTTACAAAACCGCTCGTTCTACTACAAACAACACCTGACACCAAAACATTACAATTAGTTTAATTGGAATAGTTTGAAAAAGAAATTCATTTAAAGTGTATTTGAAGTAGTGGTAGTGGTGTTATGTTTTCCTGTAAAGTGCCATATTAGTTTATTATACTTTTCTATCATCTACGTAATATTAATTACAAATTAATATGATGTAAAATTCAGAGTTTCAAGACAATTAGTTCACCGGAAGTACAACTTTATGCAAAAGTTTTTTTAACTTTTTTTTGCGACTTTCTCCATAGAGACACCAATGGGTCTCATTAAATTTAAACGTACTAACTATATATACAGAGAATATGGGCGAAACGTCGGTTTATAGTAAATCTCTGACTCAGTCTAAAAAGAAGAAATTATTATACAACTATTTCACATTCAGTGTAATAATTCACATTGTAATAATGACAATAAGTGAAAGTCTTGTGAACATTTCACACCGGATATTATTACAACTATTTGTAGTAGCAAGTAATAGCTCTCCTATCCTGACTTCTTATCGTATTGACAAAGGACAAGGATAATCCATTTTTAACACCCTAACAGGACAGTAACACGAGAGAGCACTTTTTGTGAAACTAATAGAAATGAACACAAATTCAACGTTTGAAAACTTCCACTTATTTTATCCCTTGGTCTCCTTTCCTCTATTGAGAAAGTTTCTGATCTCTCATTACGTACTTCTCTCTCTCTCTCTCTGTATGTATATATATATATATATATAATTTGTGCTGGAATGTGGTTTACTCTTTAGTATCCCTTGTTCATTTAAAACTTTTTCTTTGTATAATTGTCCTTTTTCTTTCTATTTTAATATTATACCTGGATATATCTAATTCCCTAGTGTGTCCAATTCCCTAATTCCCAAAAAGTTCACCTTTGTAAACAGATATTTTAGTTGGTTTAATTAGTTTTTTCCGTCAGATGTTAATTCCTTTGAGTCTAAAGTAAGTTGCCTTATTTTATTTAATTCCAGTGAAAGAAATGTGAACAGAAAACATTGTAGTATGAAACCTCACATGGCTTTTATCTGTCTGCGGTTATTATTACAATCCTAATAGACAAACTTTTTATAAACTAGGAATCTTTACTAAACATCCAGTTGGCCTGAGAAATACCTATAAATTTACAAGTGGCAGGGAGTGATTATTTGTTGTTTTTTTTCGAGGACATAATAACAGTGTCCAATAACAGCTGTCCGAAAGAGATGTTTGTTTCCCATTTTTGCACCAGTAACTCCTGTACTGGCAGTTTAGATTCCCCTAACGCCCTAGATTTCCCAAAATCCTCCGATAATTAATTTCCTTCGAAAAATTTGTTTCCAAATAAAAGTAATAGGCTTTTATGTATATATTTTATAAGCAATGTTAAAAAATTATTCTGAAAACCGGCTGAAAAAAAACCGCACTTCCTGTTAATGAATTTTGACCGATATCTTCATATCCAATGCGGTGGAGTTACCAAAATGAATTTAAGTATCAATTCTTTTTACTTTCTCTAACTGTTGAAAAAAAAAAGGATGTCAAATTTTCTGGACTTTTCAGCGGAAATATATTTTTTGAAGACCCTTGAGGACGAAAATAATTTTTTTAACAACTGTGTGGAAAAGAAAATATAGTATTATAAAATGAAAAATCACAGGAAATTTAATAATTGTCATATTGCAATTTTATGAAAAATTCAAAAGAAAATTTCTTGATTAAATTGTATTTATTAGAAAGTCATGTGTGAATGTTTCACACCGATTTTTTTTATTTTCATTTGTACCATATAAGAATTAAAGTGGAGGTTATTTTAGGTTACACATAGTAGCATTTTTTTCACAATTGACTAATGTATTCCAATAATATATGATGAGTTTATTTTTTTTTTCATATTCTATTAGCCACTTGTAAGTTATTATTGGATCGGGCTAGCTATTAGAAAGGAAACGATGACTCATCTCGGCCAGATTCAAGTGGGGATAAAGGGAAGAGGGAGCGGAACGTAAATCATAGATAGAAGAAAAACAATAGAAAGATTTGGGGAGAGGAATAGTTACTTAAAATAAGCCAGCCTAGTTTCGCTTAAAGTGTTAATTGGGTGACATATTTAAACATAAAAAAAAAAAAAAAAAAAAAAAAAAACTATTAGAACTTCCAAGACAGTACAAATACAAACGCAGTGAACAGATCTATTCTGTTGCTAGCGTAGCCAAACACGAGTCCTTTTGTTTCTGTCACTCTCGAATATAAACTAAAAATAAATAAAAACAAAAACTATTTTTTTCAGGCTGCTCCAATTTTTTTAGCCGACTTTAAAAATAGATAAAACATTTCGCTTATATATATATTTCTGAAAAGTTAGTAGAAAATAAATAATAATAATAATAAAATCTAGATTACTAATTACGCAATAAACTTTGAGCAACATTAATTTAGTATGCCATAAATATTGTAGCGGTTGTGCCAGCTAGGTAAACAGTAGTACTTAAATGTTGCTTTAATTAACATCTTCCTTTAATTTTATTTGTTGTTTGCAAGTTTGGCACCTTGAGGTGCTAAAGATTCCTTATTTAGAAGGATTTGTCGGGCTCGAATTAATTTTAAAAATCGTCCGAAAACTATCACAGAATTTTCTCTCATATTTTAAACCAGTTCAGCCACAGTACTGATGGACATATTTGCTATAAATGTATAAAAGTCCGTATTTCTAATAAATGTTTGGAGTTCCTTTATCTCTTCATCAGGTGTGATCAAACGGGAAAATTGTATAGAGGAAAATCTGGTGTGAAACACACACTCGACTTCCTATTACTCCTCTCAATATAGTTATATATAAAATTACAATTTTTCTTTAAATTTCAAATGTTGCTCATTTGTTCTAATATAAATATGCAGGTGGGGGGGGGAAGAACCAATCTACCAACCAGGACAGGTAGAAAATGATTGCAGAGAGCGCCAATAATGAACAAACGCAATATTAACGTCTCAGATTCCTCAGAACTTCATTTAAAATCAATTTTTTCAGAAAAATGTTTCAAACAAGAGCGATACGTTTCTATCTATGCAGCCAGAGCATTCCAAGTTTCAAGAAATCGTTATAACCGTATTCCAAGAAACTAAATTCGATTCTGTAAAATCGCACTTCCGGTAACCGATTTTCCTCAAATTTGGAATTCTATTAATAAATGTGAATAAATATTATGTAGGTGATAAAATCATATACTATACTGAAGTACTTTAGAGGAAATCATAACACTACTCTTCCTCCAGAACCCCCACAATATCAATTTTCTTAAGAAAATGTTTCAAATAAAAGTTATAGGTATTTATGTGTGTAGATAGTACATGAAGTTTACAGAAAATCGTTGAAGCCGTTTTTAAGAAAAAAATCACGAAAGGAAAAAAAAAATCTGGTGTGAAACACTCACACAACTTTCTCTTACTCCAGTTTTCAAATAGGTAATTGACAAATTTTATAGTTTGTGTACCAAATTTAATGACATTCGTCGAAAACTGAAAAAACTGTTCAGTAAAAGCGCACTTCCGGTTAACTGATTTTCTTGAAACTCGGAATTTCAGCCATCTATTTATTTCTAACTAATTATGTTTGGATGATAGAATTGTATAATGAACTAGGATAGCACTTTGATGAAAATCTAACCCCACCCTCCCCTAAAAGTGCTCTTAAAAGAAATTTCCCAGAGAAATGTTTTAGATAAAAGTTGTAGATCTTTGCATGTTTAGTTTATATACGAAGTTTCAAAAAAATCGTCGGAGCCATTTTTGAGAAAATTGCGAAAAAGTGAATAAATCATTTAGTAAAGTGGTAAAGTAAACGCACTTCCGGTTATCCGATTTTTTTCAAACTCGGAATTTCAACAACATATTTAATTCTAATAACATTATTTAGATGGCAGAATTGTCTAATAAACTGAAATAGCACTTTAGATGGAAACCTAACCCCACCCCTCCCCCAAAAGTGCCCTTCAGTGCATTTTTCCGGAGAAATGTTTCTAATAAAAGTTGTAGCTCTTTGTATGTGTAGTTGATATATCAAGTTTAAAGAAAATCGTTGGAACCATTTTTGAGAAAATTGCAAAAAAGTGAAAAAATCATTTAGTAAATTAGTACTTCCGGTCGAAGAATTTTGACCGCGGGCCTACTGTCGGATCCCATGGTGATACTCAAACGGAATATCATGTTTGAACTTTCTGCAATTTTTCGTTTTTGAGCTATGCTGTTCACATACATACATACACACGGACACACGGACACACACGCACACACACAGACCATTTGCTAAAAACCACTTTTTGGACTCAGCGGACCTCAAAACGGATATTTCCGGTGAAAACTCGATATCGAAAATTTGGCACGATTACAATACTTCCTCTTATTATTATTTATTATTATTCGCAGAAGGGGAGGGCAAACCCTACGCTATCCAAAGCCTCCAATACTTCCTCTTACTAGGAGTAAGAGAAAGTAATAAGAACATTCTAGTAAAGTCGGAATTCCAGTTGATGGGATTTTGCCTGAAATCTTCGCGTCTGAGGCGGTGACGTTGCCTAAACGGAATACCAAATTTCTGAACTTCCTGTGACTTTCTATTAACAGATTATTTACTAAAAACATTATTTTCTGACTCAGGAGACTACAGAACATGTATTTCCGGTGAAAACTCAATTTCGAAAATCTGACACGATCGTAACACTTTGTCTCATTGGAATAAGAAAAAGTAATAAAAACTGAACATTAACATTCTTAACCTCACCGAGCCTCAAACAATGTAGGGTAACTTGGGGTAAAACCGGGTAGGCTAAGGAGAAGACCTGATGTCAGTGTTACTATTTTGTTGTTGAAACTTCAATTCAATACTAGTGAAAGACAAATAAATAGTACATCTACAACAAGTTAAAAGGACAAATTTCAATTGGTTTAGATGTAATTTAACACAATCAAACCATTTGAATTTTTTTCATCGTCGAATCTTCTTTTGTCATCTCTTTGCAAAGAAGACATCGCGTTTGGTTCTCGTCTTCAAAAGAACTGACTGTTTCACAATCTTCGTCTCTTAATTGAGTTATCAGAGACATTTTCCGTGAGAGCCTGCTTCTTTTTGCGTTCGCCCATCATCAGGATGTTTTTGTTAAACAGGGTAATAACATAGACTTGCACAGAACAAATACAGTTAATACAGTTGCTCTGTGCAAGTCTATGTTATTACACTGTTTAACAAAAATATCCTGATAATGGGCGAACGCCCGAAACCGATCGATGACCACAAAAAGAGGCAGGCTATCACGGAAAATGTCTCTGATGCTTTCCACTCTGCGGAACCAATCACCACAACATCTTAATTGAGGTGTTTGATCCATAATATTTCATTAGGTGAATACCCGCGTTCCAATCCGGAAAGACCAATTTGCATTGTTCCTTGTTACATCTCTTCCCGGATAGTCACTAATGATTTCCTGGCCGTAGAAAGTAGTTAGGGGTACCATGAAACTGACATCCAATGGTTGCAATTTATGGGTACAACATATAGGAAGAACATAATCACGTAACAATTTTTGAAAGCCACGTCAATAACCTGCAAATTCTTGAAACGAGTTGCATGGCCATATACAACAAGTACAACAGTTACTTACACCGCATTGATAATCTGTACACAACGAACGAACAAAGGCATAATGCAAAATCGGTTATACCCGGTTCTACCCCACGGTGTACACTATATTTACAAAATATCTTATGTGTAAAAAAAAACAAAAAAAACGAAGTGGACAATCATTTAAACACTTTAATATTTAGCCAATTAAAAATACTATTTCTTGCACTCATCAGTGTAAAGATGAAATCAGAATATCTAAGTTTCTATATGGGCACAAAAACTACAAAATATGATACAACACCAAAAAAAAAAGCAAACAATCCGTCTCAAACTAACAAGCTTCATGGCTATAATAACTTGACAGCTATGAAACACGAGTTATCTAAGTGCAAAGTAACAGAGTTGCCAAAACTCTGGAAGGAAAATAAGCATATCCATCAACCGGAAGTACGACTTTACTTTTTCCATTTCTTCGCGAGACTTTTCTTTAAATCTCGTATATACCATGAAGCACAGATGAATACCTATTACTTTTTTAGGAGAGTTTTAGAGGAGGGGTTTGGGGTAATGTTTTCCATTAAAGGTGCTATTTTAGTTGATTCTATCACTTTTATAATATTAATTAGAATTAAATGTGTCAGCGAAATTTGAAATTTAAAGAAAATCGTTTGACCGGAAGTACAACTTTACTGAATAATTTTCTTTACGACTTTTCTGTGATTTTCTCCATGGAGACACCAAGGAGCTTTCTTTAAGATCGGTATGCTACCAACATCTAAAGATCTGTCACTTACATTTGGAACTTGTTTCCCAGAAAACTGATTTAATGTTTTTTTGTTTGGTGGATTGGGTAAGATTATACTTTCCTTTTAAGGTCCTATTAACTCCTATTAAGGATTCTCTCAGTGAAATAACATTGAAGACAAGTGGAAGTTTAGTAAAAATGATAAAGTTCGAAGACAATTTTTGTAATAATTAATGAAAATTGGAGTAAGAGTAATTAATTGGAATAAGAGAAATTAATTAAAAGTAAGAGAAATTCGTATAAATGTTTCATACCAGAATTTTTTTCTATTTTGTTTTTAGATATCACAGATTTTCCAAAATTCTATAACATTTTAATTCTAATATTTTCCACAAAATATTACAAATAGATTTGTTCCTGAAAGTAAATAAAATTTTATTTGCAAACATGGAGGACTGTGTGCCCACATATTTTCAAATAGAATGGGTGAGAGAGAGCGACTGTCCCCCCACATCCTTGCAATAACTGTAAACACAGTCCCTGCACAGCTTTTTAGCTTCAGTCTCTGTGTGTGTGTGTGTGTGTGTGTGTATAGAATATATTTTCTTTATAAAATACACTATACTATATTCTGCTTTTTTTTAAGCATGGGCTGCCCTTGCGACCAAATCTAGGTCACCCCGTTTCTATATCATAAATAAAAAAAACTTCCATATACTTTCTTTCAAATATACATATATAATAAAAAAAATGTAAATAAAAAGTAAATATTATTTAAAAAATATAAATATATAATAATATATTTCTTATTTATTCATTTATTTATTTTATTTATTACATGCTCTGTTATAGCCATTGGCATACAGAGGGGTTGGCCCAAAATATTTACAAATTGAAATTCATAAAAATAGATTGGATCAAAATTAAAAAAAAAAATTAAAAAAAATAGATGTGTGTTTCTGTTAATGAATTAACTTAACAAATTTCTTAGTTTGAATGTCTGTATACAATATAGGTAGATATCATATAATTTATCTAAATCACCTGGTTCAGAAAAGCTAAATAGGTGAATAAATTTATCATTAAAGCTGTAAAATGATGATATATATTTGTTTAAGTATTTTTCTCTTAAAGATGCAAATCCCGGACAGCCAAGTATAAAATGTATCAAATCGTCGAATTATTTAGTGAACAAAACTTGCAGAAATTATCAGAAATAAAAGTATACTTCTTTCTATTTAAATAGATAACACCTTTCTTTTTGTAAGCTAATCGTAGTTGCGCTATCAATCTCAATTTGTTGATATGTATGTGATAGCTAAGATAGATTTCTCTTACACTAAAATTACAAAGTGATTTTTAAATGATTCCAGCAGACTATTATAATTATCCCTGACCATTTTTGGACATTGGGCATGCCAGAGTAAATCAGAACCGATGGAAATAAGATACTTTCTGAGAGTTAAAACCCAATTAAATGGCATTGTGCAATGTTGTAGTTCCACTGGTCCCAATGGTGTAACATATTTTAGGGAGCCGGGATTCAGACATTTCTAACAGAGATTGCCACCAACTTAACATTTTTTTAAATATTTTGAGTTGCCTGTGAATTCTACCGGTTTCAAGCCTGACAAAAGCGTCTGGTGTGGTTTTCGGTAGGTGCAGTAAAAGCTTTAAGAAACCCAACTGTCCCCTCTCCAAAATATGGCTGTATTCTGGACCCCAAACCTCTGCCAGGTACAATAAAACACTTTCTGAAACAGAATCATATAGATGAGCTTTGGTTTGCCAGTCGTCACTCTTACATGATTTGAGTAATGATAAAACAGTGGAATTCGCTTTTACAGTCCTAGCCAAAAAATATTCACTACATTTAGAAAATTTAGCAGAAGTGGAGAATAGGACACCCAGATAGTTAAAACTCTTAGTGTATTCAATAGAATGACAGGGACTTACTATCAGAAGAGCTCCCTCCTTTGGAAAAAATCATTGCAAAGGTTTTACTTATATTTACCTTAAGGGAATTTTCATCACAGTATTCCTTCATATATTTCTTATGCATTTTCTCATCTAAATTGATTGCTAAGTGATACGTTTGTTATCTATGCAGCAGTCATTCCAAGTTTGAAGGAAATCCTAACTGTTTTCAAGAAAATTAAAAAAAATTAAAAATAAAAAAACTCATTCTGCAAAATCGCACTTCCGCCTAACCTATGTTTTACAAATTTGGAAACAAGCATTGACAGAACAATATGCTTGTAATCGATGCTCGTGCTGAAGTGGTAGTTTAGAGCAAATCATGACGCTATTGTTCCCTCAAAACCCTATGAAAATTTCATTTTTCCCGGACAAATGTTTGAAACAAAAGTGATAGGGTATTTGTGTGTGAGTGTACATAGTATAACAAGTTTTAAGAAAATCGATGGATACGACTTCACCGGATATATCTACACTTTTTGGGATCCCCTGGAATTTCCGAAAAAGTGATTTTTAGAAATTGATCTGTGTTCAGTCAGCATAATTCAAAAAAGAAAAATCGCTGAAACTACATAGTGATATTAAGTGATAGCATGAGACCCGACAATAAGGTTTTGATTGGTCTACCGGAAATAACACTTTACTGCATGGATATTTTCAGTAGTTTGCGATTTCCTCAAAAACGGCTTCAAGGATTTTCTTTAAACTTGGATTAGTAACTACAAATTCAAAGAGCTAGCATTTTTATTTGAAACATTTTCCCGGGAAAATTGATTTCTAAGGGGTTGTGGGGGAACAGTAACGTTATGCTTCCCTTTATTGTATCACTTCAGTAAAGTGTATCGTTTTACCACCTATATAATATTAATACAAATTAAAAGCATCGATAGAATTCCAAATTTTGAGAAAACCAGTAAACAGGAAGTGCGATTTTACAGAATAGGTTTTTGAGTTTTTTGGAATTTTTCTCGGAAATGACTCTTGGTTTCCTTGAAACTTGGATCTTGGCATACTAATTGCACAGATATATAAACCTGTCACTTTTATTGGTAACAATTTTCACAAAAAAATTGATTTAAGTGCTCCTAAGGACTCCGAGACGTTAAAATTCAAACGTTGTGTTTGTTCAATATTATTGTCAATGTCTACAATGTACTAATCACTTCTCACCTGCCTGGGTTGGTAGGTTAGCACTTATACCCTCCCTCCCACCAACTCTATATTTATGTCAGGACGAATGAGTAAGATTTGAAGTTTGAAGAAAATTTGTCACCTTATATGTAAAATTCTGTTAACAGGAGTAAGAGAAAGTCGTGTGAGTGTTTCACGCCAGATTTTTGCCTTTTTACATGTAGTTTTATCATAATAGTGAACCGTTAAAATTATTGTGATAAGGAATTTAATAATCGATATAATGCCAACTGAATGTTGGTGAAGTTGAAACAAAGTACACCTTTTGATAAAGTTTACAACATGCTCTCTTACTTACTCTTGGCTGGGTCGGTGGACAAAAAACTAGGTAACACAATTAGAACAGTCATTGATCAAATTCTATTTGTGTTTGTATCATACTAATCTCTCTACTGGTTGTAAACTTTGTAAATAAATGAGTATAAGGATTAAAAAAAAAGAAATAGTAAAACTCTTTTTTATTATCTATTACTTCTGTACCAGGAATTATTATGATCGTGTCAAATTTGCCGAAATTGAGTTTTAGCTGGAAAATACATGGGGTAAAAAGAAAAATGCTTTTAGCTATTGATATATATAAAGGGCGGTGTTTGTTTTTGTATTTGTATTTGTGTGTGTGTGTGTGTGAAAGTGAATGTGAGAGAGCGAGCGAGCGAGGAAGAGAAAATATCCCCCAGTAGAAAAAAAGAAAATTCAAACTTGATCGTCCATTTTCATTCAATCATGGGAGTTTCGATCGAAATCCGTCACACTGGAAGTGCGACATTCTAAATGAATATGTGGTTTGTCGGAATCTTCTCGAAAACGAATCGCCAGTGATTTTCTTCAAAACTTGTGAGAAGCTACATCGAAAACCGATCGATTTTTATAAGAACAATTTCATGAAAAATTTATTTTTATAGACCGCAGTGATGTATTTCCTGCTCATCACATTGAAATAACTACATATAACAATTGAAATTTAATGCCGGAAATTCCGCACAAGTATCGAAAATCAATATGTGTCTGCAGTTAGCACATCAAGTTTAAAGGAAATCGTTTCGACGAGAATATTCCAAAAAAACAAAATTAAGAACCTATTCTGCAAAGTCGCACTTCCGGTTAAATGAGTTCTTCATTCTAGCAATGTTAATTTTCATAATATTCAATTTGGCATTCTAGCAATGTTATATTAACCTATCACTTTTATCTGTAACATTTCTCGGAAAGAATTGCTTTTTGGTGGTCCTGAGGAATCAGTGACGTTAAAATTCAAAATTGTCCACTATAATTGGCGCTCGCTACAGTGTAATCCTTCTCTATCTGTCTCAGTTGGTAGGTTGGCACTTGTTCCCCATCCCACTACCTCTGTATTTAGACCGTGTGAATGTTTCACATCAGATTTTTATTATATAGAACGATACACTATTCTACACTATATAGAACCATACACTATTCTTAAATGGCACCCTAGAGAAAAGCTTCAATCTAATTATTTCTTTTTAGACTATTGATGGTTCAACAGTAGGTAATACTGAAATGACAATTTAATTGAAAACCTAAATCATAGTTACCCCCTAAAAATCAATCAATATATCAATCTATAAAATCAATTCTTATAGTAATCATTGAAAAAGAATAATAATTGGTTTATATCATACGAATAAGAAAATCGTTGGTCTAATTTCGAGTATTATTTAATAAAATCGCACTTCCGGTTGATAGATTTTTATGGAAAACATTTTTCGTTTTTTCTTACTCAGGGGACTCAAATATGTATTTAAATAAAAAATAGATTAATAAATTTACTGAGTGTTTTATTTTCTAATTTTATTGTCTCGCTGCACTTTTATTAATTTTTTTTTTAGATGTATATAATCTATGGATAAAAATAAAATGAAGGCTGCACAAGAACTATGTGGACTGTCCACAAGTAAATAGTGTACTTTATGTATTATAATTGCATGTAAAAAGTGGAGTAGCAAGCTTAAATCCAGATGTAAGCATCTTAAGTATAATCCTTACTTTAGAGAAAATCCTTATAATTTATGGATGACAGGAGAGAGTATTCAACAGTTTTCAAAAGATCTTTCTCACCCTCTCTCACCTAACAGGAAAAAGGGATTTTCCTTGTCGTATATGTTCGAGGACAAGTTATTTTCCGAACAATAAATAACATTATGTTGAAACATCTATTTCGGAAATTTGACTCGATCGCAATACTTCTTACAGCAATAAGAGAAAGTACAAAAAATCTATTGTAAACTCTGAGATGACGTTCTCTTACTACCATCTACTACCACCAGCTATAATTGAAACATTTTTCTTCACACTTATAATTTTTAATAAGTATTGAGAATTAATTTCACAGTTATATGAATGGGACAATGTAAACTTAATAAAACAAGTTTTTGTGGGGAGCATGACTTCCAGCCCCTCCTCAACCCCTCCAAAATATATGTTCTTGAAAAAAATTGCAAACAAAAATGATAGGCCACTTTGTGTCTATAGTTAGTAAACAAAGTTCAATGAAATCCTATGGTGCAATTTTGTGGAGGAAATAGCACAAAAATGAATATATTAAATAAAATCACACTTCGGGCCAATCAATTTTTCTTCAAACTCGGAATTTCAGCAACCCACTTAGTTATATCAATGACACTCAAAATAATTGAGTGTATCAACTAAATTTGCTCTGTGCAAGTCTATGTTATCACAGTGTTTTGACAAAAACATCCGGATGATGGGCGAATGCCCGAAACCGGTTGATGATCACAAAAAAAAAGCAAGCTATCACGGAAAATATCTGCGATATATTTAATTACAATTAATATTATAGTGATTATAGAATCGTGTGATAAACTGAAATAGCATTTAGAAAATAGTATAAACCATAACCCCCTCAAATAAAAGTTACAGATCTGTATGAAGGTAATTTATTTATAATGTTTAAAGAAAATTATTGGAGCTATTTTCGAGAAAATTGCAAAAAATGAAAAAAATTATTCCATAAATTGGTATTTCCGGTTGAGGAATTTTAACAGCTAACTTACTGTCGGATCCTACGGCGATACCTAAACGGAATATCAAGTTTGAACTTATTGCGATTTCTTGTTTTTAACCAATGCTGTTTAAAACACACAAACACGCATTTTCTAAAAAATCAGGAGACCTCGAAGCATCTATTTCCGGTGAAAGCTCAATTTTGAACATTTGACAGGATCGCATTACTTCCTTTCTTATCAGGAGTAAGAGAAAGTGAAAAAAAAATTGTGAGAAACCCTCTCATAACTTTCCCTTAACGTAGTAAGAGATAGTTATAAAATTGAGATATTTTATTCAGAATTCTAACATAAATGTAGTATGATGAGGTTACATTGCTGATAGGAAGCTTCCTTGGCTTAGGGAAGTATTTCATTAAGTTAGATTGTAGTCCAGAAGACAGCGTCAATACCATTGAAGGAACTCAAATAATATTTGAAATTTAACGCCTCAAATTTCCCGGAAAATTCCAATAATCATTTAAATAAAAGTTATAGAATTTTATCTGTGAAGTCAAAGTTTAATTCAGAATTTAATGAAAATCGAATGAACCAAAACATTAAAACTTATTCTATAAAGCGCACTACCGCTTAACTGATTTTCTTCAAATTAGGAATTGTAACAATATTTGAAGGAAGTATAAATAGTAGGTATATAGGTGACAGTCTCATACATTATATTGTGATACTTTAGAGGAAAGCATAACGCTCACCACCCCCCTCATTTTTTTGGGAAAATGTTTCACATAAAAGTGATAGGTATTTATAGACGATGTATATGTTTGCTGGTACATGTAGATTTACTATCCGAAGTTTAAAGAAATCTTTAAAAAAAAAAAAAAAAAAAAAAAACTATTCAATAAAGTCGTATTTCCGGTTGATGGATTTTGTCAGAAACCTTCGTCCGAGCTTGAGCCTCCCGCGACTTTTCGTTTTTGTGATATTTTGTTAACATAAACACACAGACCATTTGTAAAAACAATTTTTTCGTACACAGGGGATATCGCAATTGGTATTTCAGGTGAAAATTCGATATCGAAAATTTGACACGATTGCAATACCTCCTCTTATAGCAGCAAGAGAAAGAAGTAATATTGCACAGATCAGCAAGGAGAGGAGAACTCGCTCGGTTGTGTGTGAACTGGAGCAGACAGTCCCTCGCTATTCTCACTAATTCACTAAGAGAAGCTGTGTCTTAGAGAAATGAGCTGCACAAGTTTTGTGCACGTGTGTGTGTATGTGCATTTTGTGTATTGTGTATTTTGTGTGTGTGTGTATTGTGTATGTTTGCCCGGCTGTGTGATATCGATCGAGCAGGACATGTGTAACACAGTTGACCCCCTCTCCACCACATCACACCTTACCGTTCCAAAGTCCTCATATCCCCGCTACTCTATTAACTGTTCTGTTTCTCACCTGGCTTCGTTCTCCGACCTTACTGTTTACCTCTATTATATCCTTCTCTTTCATATATATGTATAGGTGTGTGTGTATGTATATAACTATATATATATCACACTTCTGTGTGTGACTAACGTTTCCACCATTCCCGATGTGTTTATACACTTTTAACAACAGTACATGTTGTTTTTCACATATATATGTCTAGAACTTGCGTTTCTAATACTGACGCAGATCTATACTTAATGCGACTGTATGTTTACATTATATTAGTGTAAACGTACTTACCATTTTCTACTACAGATAAACGTAAGTCCTGAGATTGCAACACTTTCGCAATATTTATATCGATTAAAATTATTTGATATATTTGAGGTAAATTTTTCAGTATGTTTATCACTTTCTTTTATTGCTGGAAGGGGGGGGAGGAAGTATGGCGACAGTGACACAGTTTTCGAAATTAAGTTTTCACCAATGACATGTTGAGAAAATCTCTGAAAAACCTATTTTGTAAATTCGCACTTCCAGTTTCAAAATTTGGAATTCTAGCAATGCTTCTCTTGTACTATACAATTAATTATATATATAATAGAACCGTACATCGTACTGAAGTGGCACTTTAGAGGCTAGCTGAACCGTTTAAAATGAAAGTGACAGGTATTTATTTTCTGTGTGTAAATAGTATACGAAGTTTAAAGAAACTCGTTAAACAAGCCGACTTCGAGAAACTCACAAAAACTGAAGCAAAAAAAACATTCCGTAGCGGAATGTGGCACTTCCGGTTGATGGCGTATTGCCCGAAACCTTCGTGTCACCTACCTTCGGAAGGCCAAGTTTGAGTTCCGGCCATTTCTTTTTTACTTTCTCTTAATCCTAGTAAAAGAGCAATCGTACCGCATTTCGATATCGAGTTTTCACCGGAAATATCCGTTTTTAGGTCCCCTGAGTCCAAAATTTAGTTTTTAGCAAATGGCCTGTCTGTGGGTGTGGGTGTTTTTTTTAAATTCCTTTATTTTCAACATGCTCCACAAAAGTATTACATGTTATGAAATTTGTACATATAATATTCATTAGGACAAAATTATAAGTTTTTTTTTTTTAAATGAACAATAATTAGTGCTTAGATAAAATTATTACAACATTTTTATCCTCAATTTACGTAAATTAATTGTACAATAACTGATTATATATTTTCATAATTGTATTAATCCGCAACTATTTTTACAAATCACATACAGTTTGTTCGTATATTATTGACAAATATAAATAACTTTAACAAAATTAATTCTTAAAATTAATTCAATTTAATTAATTAAATGATTAGAGTAATTGAAATCATACATATACATGCACCTCTTACATATACACACATATACACTTACCACACACA
>JAAEAF010006461.1:0-61795 GCA_011037195.1 Triatoma infestans | reverse complement strand
TTGTGCCCACTGCCACGGACCAATTCGAGGATTTTCATGATAGCATCTGTCGTCGATCTTCCCGATACAAACCCGTACTGGTTGGGACTGAAACTGATAAAGCTTTTCAATCTCAGAATAATCAGTTTCTCCAGCAGTTTCCCGAAAACGGGCAGGAGTTGTATCAATCGGTACAACTTAGCATTATCAACGGGCTTGTTTGATCCTTTATATAAAACTTTTACAAGCCCTGTTTTCCATTGACTGGGAAAATATCCCAATCTCAGGCATCCTTGAAAAGGTCAAGCAGATATTGGCTTAATACCTGCAGGAGCCTTTTTATTTATAATCTCACCAATAACATACTTAACATCATATATATCAAATTCTGTGATGGAGCCCGTCAGAGCTGGTGACTCGTATGCTGCTTCGCGACGACTTTTTTGCAATTGAGTGTCGTCCAAAGGACAATCCTCAGAAAGAAGTACTTTCAACAAACGCTCTGTTGACCGCTGCCAGGACCCAGCCCCCGGCACTCCGTCTATATTTAGACTAGCGAGTACCAGGTCGGCCCTAATTTTTCTTGTTTGCATCTTGTACACAATACCCCACGGATCATTATTGCCTTCTGACTCCACGAACTCCCGCCAGCTAGAAGTCTTGGCCTGATGCACCATCTTTTTATATCTTTTTCGAGCACTTCGATACTCATCTGTATATCTTTTGCGGGATCATCATTATGCTCCCGTTGGTATCTTCTCCGCCTCTTTGCATCGTCTTTCTTGGCTACAGTCAACTCCCGTGTCTACCAAGGAACACGACGCATGCGACGTGTGGGTATTTTCTTAAGCACTTCCCCACTTGTGCCAGCTATTGCCTCAGTCAGCTCAGTGACCGCTGTATCGACACCATCAATGGTAACCCTTGGACATTTAGCGTGTCCATTCTGCGCTGGAGGAGTGTCTTATATCTTTCCCAGTCAACACATTTGACTGAGAATCTTTCTAGACCCTCATAGATGGCACATGGCCTGGTGTCCCAGGCAACTTCGAAAAGTATCGCCCTGTTATCACCAGTTATTCAGTCTACCACCCTCCAACCATGCACCCTGTCAACAACCGAAGCTGTACACAAGGTTACATCAAGGTTGTGCTTCGCGCAGTTTCCATTCCCAGCAAACGTTTTCAGATGTCCGGGCACGTTGACAACACACAGATCATTAGTGACAAAGCACTCCTCGAAGTGTCTGCCTCTATCGTCCAGTGCGTCATCGTGCCACATGGGTGACCATGCATTTATGTCAGCGGCCACAATTATCTTTTTTCCCCTGTTTTCTCCTATGAGCCGACTTAAGTGAGCTATAGATGACGTTGTATCGCATGACGGTTGGCAATACAAGCTCGCCCGCATCAACTCAACGCCATTTGCCGCAGTTAACAGCACGCACGTACAATGACTGGTGCTGTACTGAGGAAGACGCAATAGAGTGATGTCTGGATTGCACACCTCCACTGCTGACCAAATCCATCCGTCGCACGAAGCGTGAATGATACGATGCTGCAATCCCAGGCCCTGAACGCTCGCTTTGAACGTGTAGGGCTCTTGGATTAGTGCAACATCTATGCCCCTTGAGTAGATGAGTTCTCGTGCTTCCGCCATTACTGTTTTTTAGCGTTGCGCATTTAGCTGCAACACTCTCAGGCCAGTTGCCGTGTTATTATAGACTTCTTCCATAGTCAGTGTTGGCCATTTGACGATCTAAAGCGTTGAGGTACGCTGTGCATTTGGTGCTCTTAACAGAGTGGCTGTGCGGCTTACGGTAAGCCTTACAGGCGGCACATGCCGGGGCTTCGACTTTCTTTGGGCATTTATCATAGCTATGTCCTTTTGTGGCACAGTGTCCGCAAGTGAGATCTTTCTCCTTGCAGTACTTTGCCACGTGCCCATATAGCTGACATTTATAGCAGCGTGAGGCCTGATTATAATCCATAACCTTACAGTGACTCCACTCTATGTAAACCCTGTAACTACTCAGGGTTCCCTTCTTTAGAAGTTCACGCATTTTTGGTGTGACTTCTATTACCCAATTTTGCGACCCGTTTTTGCTTTTTCCTGTCTTGGCCAACACATTAATGGAGTCCTGGAAGTCATGCTTCGGCATTTCTGATCCCAGGTTTTGATCATATATGGCTTAGATACATAGGTAGATGGATAGTGAGGACGTCCTGGATGAAGCTCACTTTCCAGGCTGAAATCACCCATTCTAAATTTTTTGAGCCAGATCTGTACCGCCAGTGATTTGTATTTCATTAATTTCAGAAGCGGCTTTTGGCAACAGCCTTTTTTAAAGTTGTGACGCAAAATCGCCCGCATTTCTAGATCCAACTAGATCTTTTTCTTAAATCGCTCACAAATCGCCTAGATCTTTCCACAAGCTGATACAAGGATAAACTGAAATTAAAGGAGTCCTAACAAGAAAATTTTGGTAAACCCGTGTTTACTAAAGTAACTTTTAATAAAGTACGGTTGATGATTTAGCGGAAAAAAAAATGCACAGACTTCTGTTTCACCCCAATACAATTAGATTTCATTAGACGTTTTTCAAATATATTTAAAAAAAGAAATATAGGTTAATGTTATTACAAATTTTTCATGGATGGTGAACTGCAGAAACACCTTGGGCGAGAAAATCTAAGGGCAGAGCTTCCGCGTTTCAATCCAACGCATTAATTCATTCAACTAAGATTTCTGACAGATACCACGGACTTCATCACTTTCTCTAGTTTTTAGCGGGTGTAATGTAATGGTGTGATGTGTATTTGTAGTGGCTTGAGCGGTTTTGTGAAAGGGCTTGTAAGTATATTTGAGGTAGTGATAGAAGTATTAGTAATAAACAAGAAATCACTACTGTTTTATAAATACATATATTATTCTCTAAGCAAATTTAAGTATTTTACAATATCACAATTATATCTAGAATAAAGGCAAATATCTATCATTGGCACTGAGCGATTCCTGAAGTGTTCTGTTCTGGCCTGGAAGCAGAATGCTGTCTGTGCTGTTTGAAAGCTGAAGACAAACTGTTCTTGTTAGAAGGCAGAGTACAGACTGTCTTGGAATTCTCTGTCTAGCGGGGGAATTTTCTTTTACAAAAGAATTATTTTAACGGGTTTTTGTGCTTTTGTTTTCCTACTAGCAATGACCCCAATTTACAGTACCTGACCCTAAAATACACTCTTTTTGAAGGTAAATTCACTGCTTAACATATTAGCAAAATTATATTTTTGAAACTATAAAATATTCTAAACTATTTCTCATTTTTCTATTTCGTTCTTCCACTACATGGGCTTTTAGCGTATATATATTTTATTTTATTTATTTTTTCGTTTTAAAGGTCGTTACAGAGCCAACTCCTTTAACTGGAAATATTGTAGGCGTAAGTAGTGTAGGAATGTGCGGTACTTATAGTCATGCTATAATTAAGCAAAATCCTAAACAGAAAACTAATAAAGGACAGTTGTCACCGTCTAACTTCCCTTGGTTATTAACTCTATCTGGCAGAGTAGAGCAAGCTTTGAATAATATTTTCGAAAAGGTATTTTAATTTTTTATCTATTTATTTCTATTAATTATTTTTGATTGATTAATTTGTTTTACATATACCTACCTGAAACATTTTTTTTTTATGGAATTTTGATTGGGAGTATTTTTCAGGTTGAAGCTATGCCATTTGACGAAGAATTTATTGCACTCACACATTCAATTTTTAAAACAGATATAAAGAAACATTTATTTAGAGGTTATACTTTATTGAATACTGAACATAAGCGTAACCATGTAGTCAAGGTAATTAAAATTTTTAATAGCTTCATTTTATTATTTATTTTTTCATTTCAATCACTACCAGCAAAATATGTTAAATTATTATAAATTGAATAAAAAAAATCTTTTACAGCCTTACGATGGTGCGGTAAAACGTCCAGTTTGGTTTCTTTTCTCTGGGATGGGTTCACAATGGAATAGAATGGGTGTTGATCTATTGCGTTTACCTACATTTGCCAAAGCGATCAACTTTTGCCATGAAGTTTTGTTAACAAAAGGTGTAAATTTATTAGAAATTTTACACTCTGGCGATCCATTTGTTTATGGTTCTTCTATTTTACACTCATTTGTTGGAATTGCAGCAATTCAGGTATGTTTTCCCGTATCTCCTTTCTGCTAACAAGTTCCTAATACAGAAATAATTTTATTAATATTATGGAGTGTATCATTAAAAAAATAATTAATTTTCAATTTAATAATTCTTTTTATTAATGTTCAAAATATAGCCCCATTTTATTGAATGTTTTAAGCAATCTATCTTCCAGCTGTTGGATCCTTCGCTGAAAACATTCGTCGTTGGGTTTGGAATCAAAAAACTCCTGCATTTCAAATTCAGCTTCGGTAAAGTTATTAAATTTTCTCCCGCAAAGAAAGTGTTTCATCGTCCGAAACAAATGGTCAGTGGAAGGAGCTAAGTCTGGATATATGGTGGGTGTAAAATAAGTCCAATGCCAACAGTGTCCAATTTTTTCTTTAGTCTGATGGGAGGTGTATAACCGAGTGTTATCTGCTGGAACAAAACTTGTTTACGAACAACCAAAGCTGGTGGGCACTTTTTTTGAGTACATTTATCTAGTCGTTGGGAGAAGAGAGCATGGAATTCATGGAAATTCCATCGGAGGACGATAAATTACTCTTTCATAGTTCCAGAAAACCCACAGCATCAGATGGTTCTCCAATTGCTCTCTTGCACCAAATTTCCGCAATCCAATAATTGACCATCTGCCTCAACATTTCGCCAGTAAATCCATTTCTCATCACATGTCACTATTTTTTTTGTAGAAGCGCATGTAAGTTTGGATTTTTTAAGAGATGTTGTTGGCAAGTAGCAATTCACTTGGCGGACAGTTGTGATGATAAGTCCATATCATGAATCTTTTTCATAGAATGGAGATGGCAGCTAACGATGTCTTTAGCACTGCCATTTCTGCAGCACGTGCACGACTACTTGTGTTGGATTTGGTGTCTCTGTTAACAGAATATCTCGAAAACAAAAAGTCTTAGGAAGCTTAAACTTGGTATTCCATTTAGTCAGTACCATCGCATCAGGCACGAAGATTTCTGGCAAAATCCATCTGGCAAAAATGCGACTTTACTGAATTTTTTTTTCAGTTTTTTTTTTTGTTACGATTTTCTTGAAAACGGCTGCAACGATTTTATTTAAACTTCGTATACTATCTACATGCATAAATATCTCTCACTTTTATTTGAAACTTTTGGTGTTCGTTACGACCGCTGTAATCAATGTTGTAAATTGGATGTTGAGGTTCGGTCATACAAAAGAACTCTTTTTAAATTTCTACCAACGTTTCGGCAATTTTATTGCCTTCTTAAGGATCTGTACAAAGGTTTTATTACAAATCAGAAACAATAGGAACAACATAAAATATGAACTTAAAATAAATATTTTCAAAATAAAAATTTTTTAAAAATAAACTATGTAAAAAAAAGTATGATATATATATAGTACATTTAAATTTATTTTACACTAATGTTGTAGAACAGGTCAATATTAAACTAAATCACAACTATTGAAACTTTGGCAATATGAGGCATGTATAAGAGTAAAGTATGGAAATAACTTAGGAAATGTACTTAAAAAAATTTTCAGTTAGAATTAATTACAAACTCTAGTTTTACCTGTGACGTACCATCACCAAGTGTTACGGTCATTTGATAGGTCAAAGTTTATAAATGGCTAGAAGAGCGGATTTAATCAGTATGTTGTTTTGGAAATTCCAGGAAATTGTTATAACTTAAGGGATAGGTTTTTGGTGTCTGTTCTAAAATTGATAGATATAATTTATCTTTTTTAATATGAATCAATTCCACTATATTTCTTTTTTTTATTATTATTGTTGATGGAGAAAATTTTAGTGCTTTCTGTGTCAGATTGATGTTTGTATTGTATGCAATGTTTCGTTAGTGCTGTAGTCATGTCAGTCGTTTTTTTTTTTAGTTTTACTAAAACTGACTTAAGTTCATATTTTATGTTGTTTCTATTGTTTCTGATTTGTGTTAAAACCTTTGTACAGACCCTGAAGAAAGCAATAAATTTGCTGAAACGTCGGTAGAAATTTAAAAAGAGTTCTTTTATATGACCGAACCTCAACATCCAATTTACAACATTTTTGTGTACTATTTTCTCTGAAAAATTTATTTTTTGTGGGAATCTGGGGGGGGGGGGACAGTAACATTATGCTTTCCTCTAAAGAACCATCTATATAAAATCGGTTAACCGGAAGTGCGTCTTTACAGAAGAAGTTTTTGTTATTTCCTCGTAAACATCTATGATTTTTCTTTAAACTATGTATGCTAAATGTACAGATATAAATATATCACTTTTATTTGAAACATTTTTCCAAAAAAAACAAAAAATTATTTTGAATAATTGTGCGGATTTGGGTTGTGTTGATTTCAATTATTAAATAAAGTTGGTTCAGTGTTTTTGGTGCGCTCTGCTGGGCCAGAATTATTATCACTTCACTACCTGCCAAGCATTTTACCAAGCTTAGTTACCACTATATTTACGACAGATATGTAAAATTTGAGTTTCAAGAAAAATTTTTCATTTTATTATTTTAACACTTATATTTGTTTATAACGCGTCAGGAAACCACTAAAGCGATAATTGTAATTATAAAGTGTAATTGCTCAAAGTTAATTTTTACTTTCTCTTCCTCCTAAGTAAGAGGAAGTATTGTAATCGTGTCAATTTTCGTATCGAGTTTCACCGGAATATCCGTTTTGAGGTCCCCTGGTCCAAAAAATTGGTTTTTGCAAATGGTCTGTTGTGTTAGGTGAATGTCCGTGTGTCGGTGTATGTATGTATGTATGTGAACAGCAGAGCTCAAAAACGAAAAATCGTAGAAAGTTGAAATTTGATATTCCGTTTAGAGTCACCATGGGATATGAATGTACGTTATCTGTTAAAATTCCTCAACCGGAAGTACCACTTTACTAGTTGATTTTTTACTTTTTTGCGATTTTCTCAAAAATGGCTCCGACGATTTTCTTTAAACCCGAAACATCAACCACACATACAAAGAGCTACAACTTTTATTTGAAACATTTCTCCGGGAAAATGCATTGAAGGGCACTTTTGGGGGAGGGGGGGGGTTAGGTTTTCATCTAAAGTGCTATTTCAGTTTATTAGACAATTCTGCCATCTAAATAATGTTAATTAGAATTAAATATGTTGTTGAAATTCCGAGTTTGAAAAAATCGGATAACCGGAAGTGCGTTTACTTTACCACTTTACTAAATGATTTATTCACTTTTTCGCAATTTTCTCAAAAATGGCTTTGACGATTTTTTTGAAACGTCGTATATAAACTAAACATGCAAAGATCTACAACTTTTATCTAAAACATTTCTCTGGGAAATTTCTTTTAAGAGCACTTTTAGGGGAGGGGTAGGGTTAGATTTTCATCACAGTGCTTCCCCTAGTTTTATTATACCATTCTATCATCCAAACATAATTAGTAGAAATAAATAGATGGCTGAAATTCCGAGTTCCAAGAAAATTAGTAAACGAAGATGTGCACTTACTGAACCGTGTTTTTCACGTTTTGATTTTTCATTAAATTGGTATACAAACTATAAAATTTGTTCAATTAATTTTGAGAACTGGAGTAAGAGAAAATTAGTTGTGTGAGTGTTTCACACCAGATTTTTTTTTTTTTTGTATTATATTTCAACAGTTTCCATTACAGTAATTTTCTTAACACACTTTAAGTGACAATATTGAAATACCTGATCAGGGCTTAATTTTTATATTATATTTTGAATTTTAACGAACATGTAATAACGATAAATGCACTTTCATCATTGTATTTTTTTTTCTTTTCACTTACTACTTATTACCGGTAATTAGCCACTTTTTGCACACTAGCACTCACTCACTACTGTCTGCAATCTGTCTCTCTCCCCACTCTACTTTATGTTACTAATTATTTTTATTTCTTTCACTTCACGGTAGATAGCAGGGGCTTTGCCGGGAAGATTACTCCTTTACATTATGTACTAATTGGAATAAGAGAAAGTCGTGTGAGTGTTTCACACCTGACTTTTTCCGGTGAAAACAGTATCGACAATTTGACACAACTGCAATACTTTCTCCTACTGCAGTAAAAGAAAGAAATAATGTATGAATGTGTGAACTAAAATTAAAAAATAAATGATTTTTATTGTTGTCTCTGTTAACAGTATGAATGTCTCTCTCTGTACAGATTGGGTTGGTAGATGTACTGAAGGAATTAGGCGTTGAACCAGACGGCCTCATAGGACATTCTGTTGGTGAACTTGGCTGTGCATATGCTGACGGTTGTTTTACTGCGGAACAAATGATCCTCTCAGCATATGCTAGAGGTAAAGCATCAATAGAAGCTACACTAATTAAAGGAATGATGGCTGCAGTTGGTAATTAAATTATATTAATTTCTATTGCTTGATATTAGTATTAATAACTCTAAATATTAATTGCATATCAATAATTCATCTTTCTAGGCTTAGGCTATAATCAAATTAAAGGACAATTACCTCCTGAAATAGAGGTCGCTTGTCATAATTCTGAAAATAGTTGTACATTGTCCGGTTCGGCTGAAGATATGAAAAAATTTATTGACAATCTTAAACAAAAAGGAATCTTTGCAAAATTGGTGAACGTAGCTAATATTGCTTACCATAGTAAATTCATTAAACCTGCGGCACCTGCTCTTCTGAAATATTTAAAACAGGTAAGTAACACGATGAAGGATATCTCTAAAAATGCTTTTTATATAGTGAATTACGGTTTCATTTGTTTAGGATGATTTAATAATAGGGAGTACTAAACCATACAATGGACACACAAAGTATATTTCTACTACTTCAGTACCTTTCCTTTCCTCCAAGCCTGAAAGCAGTTTATCTATCGTTCCAGTAAACTAAAACAGATTCGAGCTCATGCTACCCTTAGATTTTTTTCTTCCTAGGAGCCTCTACACCTCACTGCCCTATGATGGACAGTATTCGTTTGTAACGGGAGACGGCAGTACACTGAGAAGGGTCCAGGCGCCAATGATCATAGCTGCCAATGAAGCGCCTTAAATTAAAAAGAAAACTAATAATTAAATATTTAAATACTCACGAACCAATTGAAAACGGACTAAATTTACATATTGCAGAATTCTCTGTGTAAAGACAGTACGCTTTTTGACTCATATCATGATTATCCCCTCTCTCTTCTACCACTATTGCTGTATCTTTCTATAAATAAAGGC
This sequence comes from Triatoma infestans, assembly GCA_011037195.1. Lineage (NCBI taxonomy): Eukaryota > Metazoa > Arthropoda > Insecta > Hemiptera > Reduviidae > Triatoma > Triatoma infestans. The sequence goes on along the minus strand of JAAEAF010006461.1, from coordinate 52,451 downwards.
TGAGGAAAACTGCCGCTTATTTAGAGGCCATTACATATTGTGATAAATTAGCATGGAATTTACATATTATTAATTATGAAATACGCTTTTTAATATTAGATGAAAACAAAACTTACTTTATTATTTCTGATAGCTGAATATTATGTATCAAAGTTGCTCGGTCTTACTGAACACCGGCTTAAATAGTTCAGGGTGTGGGAGAGAAAACTGTGCAATTAATTCGAAATGGTATATGACACCACGCTATTTTAAATAAAGCTTATTAATTATAGTTTACATTTTCAGTTGTAAAAGCAAATTTCCCACTTTATTTTGAAATTTCTCGCACTTTTTATAATAAATTATTCTCTACATTATTTTATGCGTGCGAGGATTATTTTTCGAAACAAATTTTATAAAAGATAGTTCCTAACAAAACGACTGATGAATCTAGCTCAGCTTACATACTACTAATACAAAATGTGAAGCAGGTTTTAAGTATTTTGCATTGAAGATACAGCAACAAACACTCTTAATAGATATGCATTTTTGTACGATTAGATGATAAATTAGTTGATTTTATTTGCTATACTTCATTTATGAGAAATTTTACGTTAACTTTCAGATAAAAATTTCAATTGAAATCGACAAAACTTACAATTTTTTTCCCCCTTTTAAAAACTGCCCGATTCGTTAACTCGAATCAAAACACGATACAATAAATCCCACATGTCATAAACCTATCATCACAATCCTTTTGTCCGTCGTCTTTCGTCGCTGACAATCCTCCCAGACGCCTGGAACGTCAATTGCCACAAGACCGAAACGTACATTAACAATATTTATTAGGAGTGCTACCACTGAGTAGTTTCTCGTCTCTTTTGTTTAAAATTACTCACACATACGTACTTGTGCCACTTATGCTGCTGTAAATAACAATAAAAATTAAAAAAAAAAAATAGTATTACTTCATTTATGAAAAATTTCATGTTAAATTTTAGATAAAAATGTCAATTGAAATCAGCAAAACTCAATTTTTTATTTTTCTCTTTTAAATGGTTTACTTCAGCTCCTCAAGGTTTACTTCAGTCAATAGTCAAGAAGTCTCTTTTTAAATGTACAAATATACCATTGATAAATCGTTTTGAAAAAGATACTTTGAAGCATTTATTCCAGGCAATTGGCAAGTTTGTATTCGTAAGCAAAGCGATAGTTTTGAATTTGTGAACTTTTGGCATGCGAGCGAAAAAAGGTTCGCTACTACTGCAATATGTTACACAAACGCAAATCTTTCATTTACACACAAAAATAAGTAAAAATAAACATTGAAGATCTAGTGAAATTTGCTCAAGCAGTTCGTCTATGAAATTGATATTTGGCCTCCGTAATGGTTTAAACTTTCTTCATGAAGTTATTTATTATTAACTTTACTAAATAACTTAAAGTATACCTAATATAATTAAACAACTTTTATTTTCATTTTAAGGTTATACCAGAACCCAAACCGCGTTCCAAACGTTGGATTAGCAGTTCAATACCAGAATCTCTATGGGATAGTGAGCTAGCAAAATATAGTTCAGCTGAATATCATACAAATAATTTATTGAGTTCTGTTTTATTTGAAGAAGCTTCTGCTCATATTCTACCCAGGGCTATTGTGATTGAAATAGCTCCTCATGGTTTACTTCAGTCAATAGTCAAGAAGTCTCTTTTTAAATGTACAAATATACCATTGATAATCGTTTTGAAAAAGATACTTTGAAGCATTTATTCCAGGCAATTGGCAAGTATGTATCCTTTAATCATCTCAGGACGAATTTCTTACCAAATGAAATAATTCTATTTTCTATTACTTTAAGGATGTATTTGGAAGGAATAGATATGAACATAGGCAATTTATATCCAAAAATTGACTATCCTGTTTCAAGAAGCGTGCCTACATTATGTCACCTGCTGACTTGGTAAAATGTTGAAACAGAATTCCTTTTTAAATTCATGGAAAATAAGGATTCTGTAAGTTAAACTTTTTTGCTGAATCAATTTGCTAAATGTTATAATAAATAATAGTAATCTGGTGTGGCCTCTACATTCAAAACTTCATCCCAAAGCGATATCTCTTCTGTATTTGCAATAACTATTAGATCTCCTGATTTTAATTAATCAGCTATTTGGCTTAGGACATGAACTCCAGCCTTTACAATACATCGGTGTTACCACTGAAGGCAATTTCTGCTACCGTCATCATCCAACCCAAATAAATTCGATCCTTTTTTTATATATCTACTACTTACAGTGAAACTCAGCCGATCAACCATGATTGAAGTACTTGCCTATAAGCGATTTGCTTCTCTTAACCTAGCATCTATTCCATATAACCTGAAGAATTCTATAATTAACTACTGTGGATAGGGCTGTGCTCTGCGTCGAGAGGTTCTGCAGTAGGTGGAAAATTAAGATAAACTCATCCAAAACTGAGGCTGTTTTGTTCACCAGGCGCAGGCCGGCGTTGTATCGGCGTGTCAGTTTCGGAGGTCAGCCAATACCTTGGTCTGCCACTGTCAGGTATTTAGGCGTGGTTCTCGTCCAGAGCCTCACCTTTGCTAACCACATAAGGGATAGAATCAACAGGGGAAAGGCAGCCATACGTGTGTTATTTCCCTTGTTTTGTAGGGAGTCTAAGCTCTCCCAAGAAAATAAGCTCTTGCTTTACAAGACAGTGGTTAGACCAATGTTGTTATATTGAAGTACTTGCCTATCAACTCTGCAGAGTAATAGGGGATTATGACTTGGGGGTTGTGCTCAGGCACAGGAGAGTGAGGAGCGCTGTATTATAAAGAATTGGCCGCATATAGCTTGGGTTTTTTTTTTTAAATTTTTCCCTAATCATTGATATAATTAGGCTTCAAATAATGTATATATTTACCTTTAGGAGGTTATAGCTACTAAAGCTGACACTCCTGAGTTTTGTACATTTTTGTAAATTTATTGTAAATAAAATGATTTATCTATCTATCTATCTATCTATAATTAACTACAAATAATACATAAATAGTAAATAATACATACATAGTAATGTAAAGGATTAAAGTAAGTATTGTGACATCTCTATTTGAATTCAGAGATAACTGTCTATTCCTAATAGACTTAGTCGTTCCTGCATAAGTCAAAACGCTTCAAGACATGATTGACTTAGTACTAGGAAATCCTTACTTAGTTACTATAAAAGTTTTAGACCAAATAGCAATTATTCTGAAAAAGTCTATTGGAGTATTGGACTGAAATTACAGATTGTACCAATTTGTCAAAGTTGTGACTCAGAATTTTATTGTATTTTATTTTATTTTGACGATGAGCGCAACAGCCAGAAAGATCATGAATGCTTAATCACAGCCAGCATCTTAAGCACCTAAACATCCACTAAAAGACTGAAGCCTTTATAGGATAAGCCAGAACTCCCATCACTCCCTTTCTTCAATATTTTCCGTTTCCATCACATCTATTAGTGTAAGAAGTTCTGACTCCGCGGCCCAGTAATATCAGAGAAAAATGGTTTTAATATATCATCCAAGGTGAAATCCATAAGCTGTTTTTGTTATTTTTAAATTGTAATAGTAACGTTTCTAATAAATAAATTAGTTTTGCACGAAAGAATTATATAGAAAAATAATAATAATAAAAGACATAAATATAATAGGATAATAATAATAATATCTACAAAAGAATTTCAAAAACAATACCCTTAATCCATGAGATGAGTAACAGACATATAATTAAAGAAAACACATAATGAATACATCATAATGAAAAAGCGGTTCATGAATACATCATAATTGATTCTTGTTTTCAATGTTCTAAATTGCAATTTATTTTCATTTTAGAGTGCAATAAATCCTAGTTGGGGATTCATTAAAATATCAGATAAACGTTTCCAAAATTTTCTAGGATACAAAATCAACAATAAGGAAATAATACCATCAACAGAATTTTTAGTAAGTTTAACTTTGAATTCAATTTATTATAAATGCTTTAAATTAATTTCTAATATTTTACTTATTATAAATATTAATATTTATTTCAGTTGTTGGTTATGGAAATTTTTAATAATACAAATAAAGATGCTGTTGGTCCGTTTGCAATGGAAAATTTGACTTTTAAAAATGAACAGCTCAATGACAGTAATTGTATGTGTTCATACAATTAATTCCTCATGAATAGTTATTCCTTAGATATGATTTAACTATTTGTTTTTACATTTCAGTCCATTCTGATATCTATATTCTTCTACAAAAAGGGCTTGGTGAGTTTGAAGTAAATTTGGAATCATTAACTTTAGCTTCTGGTCGAATAAAGCAAATTTCTTTTGGTGAATATATAAATTTTGAACCTCAAGCAAGATTTGTTGAACAATCTTCTATAGAAATGAATCATGAAGAAGTTTATAAATATTTTGAAGCATTCTCTGTTGAATTTAAAGATTCATTTAAATTAATACACAAAGTCTCTTTCAATGCTACTGGTAATATTTGTTATTTTTTTTCTTATTAGTTAAATTTTTAACTGCTTTTCAGAATTTTTAGTTGAGTAAGATGTTGTTAGAAATTCCACACGACAAATAATGAAATTTCACAATATTCAATAACAACTCAAAACATTTCATCATGTTCGACTACATGACATGACATTTTATAATAGGTTCACATTAATTGTAACAATTTTTATCACTGTCCACACAATTTTTATCAAATCATCATGCACATTTTTCTCAATAGTTCAAATTTTATCTATATGTTATGGCTCATATTTACCGGAAATATACTGTTGATACCTGCTGAAATGTATATTTTTCTTTTTATCTTTGGGCTGTTTGTCGAAAAGTATAACAACAATGAAAATTGAGTCGGCTCAATGCATGCATGATGCAGGTTTTTTTTTTTAATTTATGAAGTTCGATTTTTCAAAATGATCTGAAAAGTACAAGTGTGGTCGAATGTAATAAACGAATTACGCCTCAAAATTCCAAAAAATAATAAAGTTACAGGAAACAGGTGAGGACATCTTCACGTGGAACCCTTTATATATATATATGCAATCAAACACATCCACATCCATAAAGTTCTAGAAACCAATTTTTCGTGCTCAGAGAATTGCAATAAAAATATTTTTGCTTAAAACTAATTTTGAAAATTTAATGCGACTACAATATATCATCTTATGAGGAAGTAAAAATATTAAAATAAGTCATGGATATTGGATTCGCAATACTAGAAAACAACAGAGATTTTTTCCGTTATCGCCTCCTTCATTTTGTGTTCATTAACCGGCTTCATGTTTATTAAGACATCCTGAATATCTGGACGAACGCCAGAAACTAGTCAATGCTTCACAAAATGAAGCAGGCTACCACAGAAAAAAAAAAATCTCTGAACTTAAAATTAATCTACTTGATCAATAAATTGTAGCTTTTATCAACGAAACCACTTGTGATAAAATAAAGAACTTCTACTACCAGAACAAAAAAAATTAATTAATGTCATGCACACTGTGGCATACCACAGCTTTGAAGTCCTCAAACTAAACAGAGGTTCCAAACAGTCAGAATGTTAGAACGTGGACACAGTATAATACAGAATTGATACACGCTACTAAAAAAGGCGATTTACTATAATGAGCAATCGGCGATAGGAAATCAATCGCTAGGCCATTTTTAGTTGTACTCATGAGACTTTGGAAACGTATTTTCGGGAAACACTCAATTGGAAAATTTTGAAACACAAAAAAGAGTCGTTTTTTTTTTTTTAACAATTCTTTTCAATCATGATTTAACTGTTCATACACTTTGAAATATACGAATACTTTAATATTTAAAACAGAACTACAAGCTACAGTATATTGGCAAGAAGAATGGGTGCAGTTTTTGCATGCTTTACTGATGTTATTATCTCTGTATGAATCAATATTGGGTAATAAACTAAAAATAGTGGAAACAATTCGGCAACTAGCTATTGATGTTTCATACTTCGAAGGCTACAATTTTAAAGGTATTTTATATGTTTACAGTGGTTTGTTTTGTAAAGTTGAATTTATTAGCACATTTTTGGTCACTTCGTAAACTGTTTTTAAATTTGTCTTTTTTAGAGGTCTATGTATTTTATGACAGAAACGCAGGAGAACTTTTATGTGAAGGTTTACAGATGCATTTACCGATTACACAAATTTGCAAGATCCCACCGTCTTTACCAATATTGATTGAAGAAACGTGCCAATTTTTGCCTTATAGTAATAGCAATGTACGTGTTATTTTTGTATTGTGTTCCAATGGTTTCTTTTAAATTTTCTTGTTTGCAAAATTGTTAAAACTAAACATGAATTATTTTTTTAGGCATTCTGTGGTCATTTGGACGACTGTTTACAAATAGTAATACAAAATGGACTTAACTTTGAAGTTAAAGCAAACAAATTAACAGTAATAATATTTGAAGATAATAAAGAGTTATGTAATTCTGTTTACACAATTTTATCCACTTATAGTAAGCAGGTTCGATTTCATACAATTATTAAGAATAGTTATATTTATTTGACTTTTATACCCTCTTGTTCAGGTTCGCTTACACGAGCACATAGCGAGTTTTAATAGTGACATTATTCTCGTTTTAAATTTGTTCTATAGCAGGCAACACTAATAAAAAGTTTATAAAAACTGGTATAAGAAAGTGGGATAATCTCATTAAACATTAATTTTTTCTAAGGAAATATTGTCTTTACATAATTCTTTAGCAAATTATTCTGAACACAGACAATTATATTATCTTTTGTTTTTTAAATGAAATATATTTTTTTCTTTGTTAAAGACCGAATACATAATATCACCCACGGAGGATACAATAAATGATCTATATTTGAATTTGGAATGGAATAACACCTTACTAATCATTGGCGGTATTTCAAAATACAAAAGAATTAGTAAATGTTTAAAGAGAGTAAAATCAGGTTTTATTCTTTTAAAAGATAACGAAGTTTTGGAAAATTCCAAACAGTTTTTTCCAGTTTATAAATTTAAATTGTGTGAACAACTGTTTACTTTATACAAAGCGGTAAGTTTAGTACCTGGAAATATAAAGAAACAATTTTATTTATACAGTACTAATCTTCTTCTTTTTTTTTTTATTTAATAGAATTATTTAGTAAAACGTACAAATATAATAAATACAGACAATAAACAATGGAAAATGTTGTTGAAATCATTTTTATGCAAAGAATTTTCAAAAACAAATTCAATAGAAACTGTACACATTGTGGGAAGAACAAAATCATTGTCAGGGGTTTACAATTTAGTGAAATATTGTCTCAGTTTGGAAAATTCACATTTAATCAGGTTTATTTTTATTACTTACTATTTAACTAGAACTTTTTTTGTTTATTTTTTTTTTATTGTAAAATATCTGTTCTAGATATATATTTTTGGATGATAAATCGCCTTCATTTAACTTGGATCAACCGTTCTACAAGAAACAATTGATGTTGGACTTAGTAATGAATATATGTATCAATGGTGTATGGGGATGTTTAAAATTATTAACGAACCACGATAAATCAATTATTTCAACTCCTCAAGTTCAACCAATAAGTTGTCATGCGACATTTTATCCATTAACAGCTATCAAGTAAATATATTTTTTTTTTTTAGGAACATTTCTTAAAACCACTATCTGATGTTATATAAAAAACTAATTGCTAATAATTTCATTGTATTTATTAAATTAAAGGTTTTTGAGAAATTTAGAAATAAATTTCATTTCTGTATATTATCAGTTCTGTATCTTACAAAGATCTGCATTTCTGTTTCTGTATATCTTCGGTATTCAATTGTAGATGTTCAGTTATCTGTGATTTCTGCTCATTTAAGTTGGGAGAGTTTCCTGAAAATCTCAGAAAATAATGTCTCTTTGATGATGCCCTATTTGCTGGCAAATAATTCTTTGTTCAATTTCAGTTTTAGTTTAGTTCATTTACACATCTTTATATTATTGCCTTCTCGTTGCCAGATCAGCGTTAATCAGCTGGAGACAGACGCTCAGAATGTTTTAAGTGGTAGTTCTTAGCACCCCTCAACGTCTGGCTTAAGCAGGTGAAGAAAAGTAGTCGACCGCTTTGGTTGTAGTCAGTTATTTTTGTGCATTCCTTTTGTATCCATGCCATTCGCGGGAGGCGGCAGTGTTTGCATTGATGGTCATATGGCTTTAGTAAAACAAATTAAAAGTTACTAGTATCTTGTGTTAAATCATCTACAGAAATGAAAGTTGAGATGAATACTATCACAGAAACATAAAAAAAAAATAGAAGTTACTAGTTTCTTGTGTTAAATATCTACAGAAATGAAAGTTACGTTGAATAAGTATTCAACCCACAAGAAAATTGTAACTTTTAATTTTTTTTTTTATGTTTCTGCGATGTAACAAATGTGTATGTTTTCAAAGTTCCATTCAAAATTCTTTCTCCACATCTTCACGACTATCTATATATTAAAGCCTGATAAAGTCAGGAAACTTGTCGAAACGTTGGCATCATTGAATGTTTCTTTCTTGACCGATCCTCACCAAATTTTTTCATAATATAATTCATCAACGGTCAACTAAAACAATTATTCATTATTATTATTATTATAATGTAATATGAACATTATTTGTTCATATAAAAAAATGCACACTGAATAGGAATATCACTTTTCGTTAATTTGTTGTTGCTGACCCTAGAAGCGCCAGTTGTCAGCAGGGGACAGACATTCAGAAGAACTCAGTGCCTTGAAAGTGTTTCACCAAAGTTTTTTTCTTATATAATTAAATATATATTTTATTGTCTTTAGGAGTGAGAAAATTTCATTGACTGCACTTGGACTGAACATAATTGAGGATAAAGAATCAGAAAAAGGGCAAAAGGTAATCTAACAATTCATTAATTTTGTGATAATTTAATTTATTAAGAAGGATGTTGTCATTCTTCTCTAGAATGATAATGGTCTGACTTCTCATAGGGAAGAACTTAATTTATTTTTAAAAGACCGAAGAATTGACATAGACTACTGAGACCATTTCTCTAGCAGATCATACTTCGAAATATGGGACTACAAAACTTACGAACTGACCATCCTGATGACATTGCGCTTGCGGTGCGACTGTAATAATAATAAACTCATGATCCCATCATCTTGTACCAAGTAACCCGACAGATATCTAACAGTCCACCATACTTTCCATAGCTTCTCGTCCATTTGCTTAAAACGTTTGCTGCTGTCTGCTGCCTACAAAACAAGTCTATTTCTACCCTGCAATTCTTTCGTTTTTTGAATCTCTAGCTTCAAAATTTATCTCTAGTGGGGATTATAATACAAAACACCCACGCTGGGATTGCCGTGTGGCTAACCCACATGGGCGTACTCTTCTCGACGCTCTCTCAAACACTAAATGTACTTTTTTTCTCTCACTCTACCAACTTATTGACCAATCTCCTTCTTCATTATCCGATATCCTCGACTTTTTCATTACTTCTCAGACCACTTCTATACATTCAGATAAACGATCTCTCATCTGACCATACACCATTTCTTTTAATATTAAACACCCATCCTGCAAACCTACTCTGATTTCTGGCTTAACTTATTGGAGAGTGTTCCAAAAACTGGTGACTCTGAAAACGACAGAATAAATTGACAGTGCTGCCCATGACTTGACTCATATGATACTCCAGTGTTTCCCTTTGGATTGGATTCAACAGTATGTAAATTAACTCAAACTTCACATGACATCTATCTGCCACCACACATAAGAACACTAGCAACCAACAAATGCGGAACCTGATCTATCTGGCACCAAATAAGATATCCTTTTGATAAGAGAACCTATAACAGTTCCACCAGCCTACTAAAAACTGCTTTAGCGAAATTTTGGGGTAGACCGACATAGCGACTACACAGCGTCATTAGCTACAGAAAACAAATCGTTTCCGAAAAACCTCATCATTTTCGAAACTCTTACCGCCCTGCAAGCCTTCTACCTTTAAAGGAAAAAATTCTAGAAAAGCTTTTTCTAAAACATCTGAACAAGCTTCTTCCCATTTCTGAAAACATCTTATCTCACCATCAATTTGGATTCCGCTCTTTTCATTCCACTAATCACCAATGTCAACGTGTTGTGGATCTCATTGCTTCTTCTGTAGAGCAAAAACAGTATTGTTCGGATGCTTTTCGACACTGCGCATGCATTTCATCGAGTTTTGCATCAGAGTTCACTGTGGAAGCTCAAACTAATTCTTCCTCATACTTACTCTCTAATTCTCATGACTTACCTCTCATATAGGCATTTCTGCGTCAATTAGAGAACTATATATTTCTGTCTTTTATCCTGTAGAGGACAGTGTTCCTCAGGATAGTTAGTATTCTTGGGGCAATGCTTTTCATTATCTACATTTCCGACATTCCTACTCACTCTCCACCACAATTTTCACTTACGTAGATGACATAGCATTCTTTCTCGACATATTGATCCCTGCATCTTGTAACACCACTTAATCCTCTTCAACATTGGTTTACTAAATGGAAAATAAAAGTAAATATTCAAAAATGCCAAAATAAAACTTTCACTCTTCGAGGAACTATACGCCCATCTGTTTACATATCAGACTGCACTCCCTTGTGCAGAGACAGCAGATACTTTGGACTCTATCTTGACAAGCGACTGACGTAACTCTTCACTCAAGACTCAAAAGACAAGAACTTAAAAAAAGTTACTATTTACTGGCACGACTACTTGATAGACGATCACAATTGACTATAAAAAAACAAAGTTCTGATATACAATACCACTTCTGAAACCCATCTAGGCTTACGGACTCGAACTAAGAATTTTAATATCTACCGCCTTCAATCCTTAAAAAATCGGCAAAATTCTTCGCCGAATAATTAGTACTCCATACTATGTCACCAATAGAACCATTTATTAATGACTAAAGATTCCATTTATTAAAGAATTCTCAATACGCTACAAAAAAAATTCTCCATTCTCTCCTTTGTGGTTATCTTAACTTTCTAATTCATCACCTCACATCTTATCTTCCTCGCTTCCTGACAATCCAATCCGACAACTCAAGCGGCGCTGGCCACGTGAATTTCTCGGCGATAGAGTTCAGAAAATAAATAACGTATTTGGACTGTCACCGCTGGGTGATGACTCCTCTCATGTCTCATTTCGTCAGATCATTTCCTTTTTGCAAAAACCATACACACTTGCAGTTGTAAAATTTTAAATAAATTAAAAATTAAAAAATGCCGATATTTAATTTTTTATTTTTTATTTTAAGCTTGGAATTGTGGACTATTGTGGCATGGACAAATCAGGACACATAGTGTGCGGTATTGGTACGTTATCAGAAAATAAAAATTTGATTGAAGATGAATATTTGTGTTGGAAAAAACCGGACAATTGGTCTTATGAAGACGCTGTTTCTGTACCCTTATGGTATTCAACTGTAAGTAGTGATCATATTAACCGTGATATTTGCTCATTTAAGTTGGGCATGAAATCTATCACTGAATATGTTGAGTCTCTGATGGAGATCATATTGGTTCGAAAATAATTTTTTTTTAACTTCTACTATTTGTTTACAAATATGATTGGTGAGATGCTCATTGATTGATTTAAATCAGTGCAGTTAGTATTCTAAAATCCGAAAAACTGGAAAATCTCTTCTAAGTGTATGTATATATGTATGCATATAAACAGCTGAAAATTCCAACATGACATTCCGTTTGGGTATCACCATGGAATCCGACTGCAAGTTATCTGTCAACAAACGGAAGTACCACTTTATTGAAAGGATTTTTCAGTTTTTACGAAAACGGCTCAACGATTTAAACTTTGTTTATCAACTACACATATAATGTGCTAAAACATTTATTTGAAATATTTTTCCGGTAAACTACATTTAAGGGGATTTTCGGGAGACAGGCAACGTTATGTTTTCCTCTAAAGTGCAATTTTATAATTTAAATATTAATTAGAATTAAATATGTTGCCCAAAATCTGACTTTGAAGAAACTCAGTTACCCGGAAGTACTTTTTTACAAAACAATTTTTTTCCTGCCTATATGTACTTTGTCAATTCTGTTTGAACCTGTTTTCTATTTATTTAAAGAAATTTTGGGAAGAAGTTTATCTTTTATTGATATAAAATAATAGACAATTAAACATTGTACAAATTATAAGTTTGAACTACAAGTTGGTCAACTACAGCTATGGTAAACTGCGGTAAGGGAGAGTCGGATGAGTGTTTCACACCAGATTTTTTTTTTTATTTATTTAGATCATCTTAAAATTTCCCTTGAAATCTCAATTTCGAATATTTGACATGATCGGAAAATTTTCCTCCCAACAGCACTAAGATAAATTAAAAAAAAATCAAAACTTAGTTAACCCATTTCAAACCAGACGATTAAGGAAATTAGAATCGTCAAATAGTTATGCAAATTATAGCTTCAAAGATACAAGATTATCTGAATCATATACAGGAACATCTCTAACTTTGGAAGACCACAATTAATGAATCAAAGTGTACGTACGTGCACCTACAGGCGATCAGACTGTAATGTACATTAACAATACATCCATACCTCACCAGAAACGTATTCACTACTTGAACTACACCTAGATAGCCGCCTCACATGGAATAATCACGTAACGAAAACTCATCATGGCCATGAAAAACAAAGTTGACGCTTACAAATCCATAACAAGACCTTTACAGACATATGGCAGCAACTCTAGGGAACTGCCAAACCAACAACACTAAATGCATACAGGTTATACAAAATAAGATTTTACTTACGATCTCGCAGTGCCCTTAGTATGTCACAAATACGAGCTTACACACTGACCTAAACATACCATTCCTAGACAACCTAACACAACAACCTTAAAAAAATTTTCACAAAAACTAGGCACACACAACCCACATACCACTAACTGACCATACCTGGGAACCCTCCCAGACTTTTGAAACGCCATAGGCCAAAGTTCTTTCTGTCAGAGTAACATGCGGGGCATTGGCCACTTCCTTCAAGCCAGATTAAATATTGATTTACTTATTGCATCTTGTTTTACAGTATGTAAATAATATGAATAAATTTAAATAATAATAATAGTAGCTGAAGTCCTAACCGTAAACTGAAATATAATTTCATACTGGGTTTCGATTCCTGATTTGCCCATGTATTTTATTAGATGTAGAAAATATTGAATTTTTCAGGCATATTATATATGGTCAAAAATAAGAGAACATGGAGACATCATTATTGGTACATCAGGGATGTCTGCTTTTATCTCAAGCATTAATTAATATTGCTGTAGCAAATGGACAAAAGATTTTCACAACCTATAAAACTGATGAAGAGAAAAAGAAAATTATTCAACTGTTTCCTATGGTATAAAATTATAAAAACTGTATACAAGTACAAATGATTGCAACAAAAATAAGTTTATCTATAAAACTGTTCTATGCATAGTTAAAAGAGGATCACATACTACTATGCCAAACTGGACATTTTGACAAATCTGTAAGAATGTTAACAAAAGGTAAAGGCGTCAATCTAATTGTTAACACCACTGGCGAAACATCAATTTTTAGAGCATCAGTAGGATGTTTAGGAAAATTGGGACGAATGTTTCAGCTGAATAGTGGATATTTGAAGGATCATCATACTTTTGGTAAGATCTAGATTTTTTTTTTTAAGTCAAATAATTGAGATAAATTCTACTGTTATCACCTTATTACTTCGGAAATTCTTTTGTTGGGGCGAGCGTAGGACGCGTACGACCCTACGCAACGTACATACACAACGCGTGTTTTTCTTGAATATTCAAACTGTTTGTTCGGTATTTATCCATATTTGAATTTGCCGCCGTTAAAATAGAATAATTTATAATCTATAGGCTGTGTCCTAATTGTAGAGAGGGGTAGTCCCTTTAAAATTGCCCCCTCTAGGTCAGTCACTCGTTAAAACTCACACAAGTAAGGTGTCCGTGTAAACTGTCTACTCAATTTCGACTTTGCGCTTTGCTTCCGTGAAAACCCATGAATTGCCACATCTGGTTTTCCTCGGGGTTAGTGTTAATAAGTCACTAGTTAATACTCAGACAAGTAAGGTATGTGTGTAATACGTAATTTGCCTTTGGCCGCTGCAATTTAGACCACTGCGCTCTCCTTCCGTGAAAACTTATGTGTTATCACTTCTGGTTTTCACTTATTAGTGTTAATAAGTGAGTCACTATTTTACACTCGTACGAGCAATATACATGCAGTAGGCAGCACCTTCTACTTATACAGTTTAGATCACGTGCGATCGCCTTTCGTGAAAATCCATGTGTTGCCACATCTGGTTTTCCTCGGGGTTAATGTTAATAAGTTGAATTCTTGTCGAGTGAGTGTCTCCGGATTCTCCCGGTTGATTGTACAAGCACATGGTCTACTTCCGGTTGCTTCTCCGGCCTTACAGCTTTCCTGGAGCCCGTTTAAATACTTCATCTATTTTCATCAGCCGTACTGTGTGGACAACGACGCTGGTATTACAGGCATATGGTTCTTTTTTGTTTCCTTTCCTGTCTCTTATTTCCTTGAATTCCCCATATGGGCTGAAGGACTTCAGTCGAACCACACTAACTTTAAAGGTGTCTGCGTTTAAGGTAAGCGCCAGTTCTTTTGGCTTGTTGAATATAATAAATATTTTTCCTATTCACTTTGCATTTATTTAATATTCATTTTGTTCATGTTATATGAGCCCATTGGCTCACTCTTTACTCAACACATACAGTCCACTTAATATTTTCTATTATTTTCTTTTAAATTTTACTTTATTTCATTTATTTTTATTTAACAGAACTCACCTTTTAATTTTCGTTTATTTTATTTCCTGTTTTTTACCAAACACTGTTATTACTTACTCTTACAGGATCTTCCCTAAGGGGAAGTACTGCGATCATAAAAAAAACATTTTATGCCGAATTTTCATCGGAATTACTCGTTTTCAAGTACCCTGAGTCACAAAAATTTGTTTTTAGAAATTGTTAAGTTGAGGTCGGCATAACTTAAAAAGGGAAAAGTTGAAAATTAATATTTCATCTAAGTTCTACCAAAAGCAATAAGGTTTTACTTTGATTACGCAATTATTTTCTGTTCCACAGAGAGTTGAGAGAGTTTTCCAGTTACAAACGAAGTGTACGTTTGTGGAAAGTGTATAAAAAGTGTACAAAGTGAACTTTTGTGGTTTAAACTGTAAAGTAATTATTATTAAATGTTGTATTTTGTAATTATTGTGTATAACAATAAATTGGTGTTTTCTTTATTGAAGTTTAGAGTATTTTATCTATACGAACTCACTTAAAACTAGTTGCAGTAGCTAGTTTAGAGGGAAAACGTTACAATACTTTCTTCTACCAGTAATAAGAGATAGTAATACCGCTCCTCAATACAAGGATGGTTGGAAATGTACATTTTTTGTATTAGAAAATGTAGTGTAAATGTTTTTTTCGGTGAATCTTATAGAACTCTCGCAGAATGGACGTCAAACCGGGTGTTTTGAAATGTCAGTTTGAAAATGACTTTGTTGGTAAACCTACGTATTCTCCATTTATGCTTCCGAATGTTTATATACAGATGTAGAAGACAATTAATTGCACCATTTCTGTCGTACTAATTTCAGATTGAAGCTTCATTAAGTTCATCGTCGTTATTGATTTGAATTTCGTTAAATGCATTTAGACTTAAAGTTGAAAGTTATTCCCAAAGTTTAATTTGAATAGGTATGAAACGAAACATTTTTTATTTTCCTTTGTTTCTTGTTATTATAAATAGGTATGTCAGTATTTTTCAAAGAAGCGGATATATATGGAATTTGTGTTGATACATTGCTGAATCTACATCCATGTGAAAAAGAAAACATCCAAAAACAGCTGGCAGGCATTATAAAAAATGGATACGTTAAACCACTTCAAACTACTAGAATCCCATTAGATACGTTAAATGAAGACGTCATTGATATTCTTAAGTAAGTAATGCTTATTTTTAACTTTATGTATAATTATTTCAGAAAAATAGGATTTACCCACTAGTATAGTATTTATGTAAAAAGTTCATAAGCTTGCTCAAAGATCTTGAAATTGCGCATATAAGAACATTTTCAATATTTTATAGGCAGGCACGAGTGAAGTAGTGCATCATAATCGAACGTTACTGACCCTTTAATTCGTGCGAGTCATTCTCGAACATTTCTGGCCGCACACTTGTTAATTTGTGTTCTAATGCTGTCAAACGTTGTTGTCCAGGCCCTAGTTAGCTCAAGATCTGATTGGTCGAATGTTGCTGATCGCGCCAGTTATTCGTGTTCTCATGGTTGAATGTTGCTTACTGCTCATGAGTTTAATCATGTTTAATGTAACATAGTTTAGTCCTTGCAAACCTAATAGTAAGATTGGACTATATTAGCGTTCTAAAGCGTACTTTAGTTAATCTTTTATAATCTCAGTATAAGAATTACGGTTACTCTACGATTTGAAAAGGGGCTAGTGAGAGAACGCTTATTGCCAGCCGTCTCTTCTGTTCAGTCACTTACTAGGAATTCTAAATGCTTCTAACTGTATTTTAGTGTAGCAAAAAATGACCAATCTCAGTCAGTTTTGGATGAATTATTTGAACACACATTGTTTAATTACCCAGAAATTGAAGTCAGCTAATAGATGATCATTTATCCGAAGTCAGTGTTGAGTCTAATATTAGACCACTAAGAAGGCAAAGAATAATTATGATAGTAGATAGAGAAGGTTGTGTCCTTACTACCTAACACCCTTTAACAACTAATGTAAAAGTAATCCGGGATAGCACTCAAACCAATCACCAATGTTTGGATCCTGCCTATCTTTCTTCCCAAATATTCAATCTCTACATAGGAATATCTAATGAAAATTGGACTCCCAGTCTCCACCGAGCGAGGCCAGATACAGTTCACGATAGTTTTTTTTTTTAGAAATACCAACAATAAAACTTTTATTCTCCCTTTAAATGCTTATTTCTCTTTTTATATATATATATATATTTCAAAAATGGCTTTTCTACAAAACATGACATAATTACATCACCACAAGCAGCAAAATGTTAAATATGTAAATGTTATTCTGTTGAGAAAATATTGCCAATTCTGTGCGACAATGTTGGTTTGATATTAAATTACAATTACTAAAAATGCGCTTTTTTACTTTCCTCCTAGTAAAAGGCAGTATTGTAGTGTCAAAGTTTCAATATCGCGTATTTACCGGAAATACACATTTTGAGGTCCCCTGAATCCAAAAAAGGAAGTGGGTTTTAGGTGTAAGTGAACAGCATAGCTCAAAAACGAAAAATCGCAGTAAGTTCAAACTTGATATTCCGTTTAGGTATCAACCATGGGATAATCAAGCCGACAGTGAGTTATGGTGTCAAAATTCCTCAACCGGAAATACCACTTTACTGAATGTATTTTTCCTTCCTTTTTTGGCGATTTTCTTTAAAATTGGTATATCAACTTAGACATTCAAAGATCTACAAAGACGTCATAAACTTGCTAAAATCTCCAATCAGTATTTAAAATTTGGAATCTTCAGCATATTTTTCTATATTTATACATTCTTTAGTGCAATCAATTAACGTTATTCAATATAAAAGAATATGTTATTAGAATTTTTTTATTGTAAACAGAGATGAAAGTAAACAATGCGTAAAATTAATAACCACCATGGACAATAATTGTTTACATAACATTAAAAAGAATAGGTTTATATGTTCTCCAGAGAAAAGTTACATTATATTTAGTAAGTTTATTTTTTTCATTATTTCAATTCATTAATTACATTTACATTTCCATTGATTTATAAAAACAACCACTTGATATTTTCCAGGTCAAGAACATAGTTTCTGGTTGGATTTGTTAAACTGGTTAATAATGAGAGGAGCGAAACATGTCCATATAATGGTTGAAGAGCAAAATTTAGATAGAATATCGCAGCAAAGGTTAATGACCAATAAATTTTATTACATTACTGCTGGAACTGTAGATTAATAGGAATTTACTTAATACGAATTTCTGAGTTTTTATGCCTGACAGCCAGGTTACTTACTTCCGATGTTGATATTTATATATTAGAAGTGGTATTGGTCAGGTAATATAGAAATGTCGATTTTTCCAATCAAAGTGTCAATTACAGACTTCACACATTGAAAAAGGTGTTTCTTTGGGGAAAGCGATATGTTTAACACAGCTCAGTATTCAGTATTTTCACTAAATTACTGTTATGAAATTAATTAATCATATATTTTATACATATATATATATTGAAAGTGAAACGCCTCCGCTTCAATATGGAAACAACAGTAACTTCAGTTAAAAAAAAAATTAATCTACTCTTTTCAACGCAAACTGATATTTTAGAGCGCTGATATGAATCATGTTAATAATATAGTTCTTTGAATGCGATATCGAGTCAATAGCTGGCAAAAAGCCACTTTGATAAATAAATAAATATTAGGAAGAATCCTGTAAATGGTAATGTCATGAATGAAGAATGTACAGGAAAGATGGCCTAAAATTATCATCAATTGGTTACATCCAAGAAGTGTATACAGGATTTCGGGTGTCTGAGAACCAGCAATCTATTATATTAGGAAAAAGTGGATAAATCTCTATTTAATATGATGCTGATAAAAGTAATGTCTCTGGTATATCGTCTATAGTCAAAAATTCCGTAAATACAATCCTGTCACTTCCTTCAGTTAGGAAATATGTCGAAATGCCAAGAGTTATGGGCTCTCGAGCGAAAAGAAAAAGATAGGCGTCTGTCAGGATGCTGGGGAACGGTAAAGGAAAATCCTTGGGGAAAGCATGGTTTCTTTTCATAGTCAGATTCATTCATGGAACTTGAGGAAACATGCTACATCTTGATATTGCTAGCATTGAATTCATAATAGAAGAAGCCAATGTACTAAATTGTCTTTTCGAGTTGCTAATTTCTTTGTTGAGTTAATAATTCGGAAAACCCAATAATAAATAATTTCTTTCTTTTAGATTAGCAAGTATTTTAAGGAGTCATCAGTTAGTCAGTGTTAAATTATATCCTCAACGAGGCCATATCGATAGAAGCGATTTTAAAAAATGGCTAGAAATCATAAATTCAACGGAAGAGATAGCAGATACATTTCTTATTGGAAAGGTAGTAATGCTGAAGAAAAGATTAAATAATTCTTTTTTCAAATTAATGTTCTATAAATTTTATGCCTATGAACTTTTTTTAAAAAAAATACATAATCTTAAATAATCTTGTTCAAGGATTTGGATAATGATGCCAACAACTTAGATTCAGTATTGAGAGATACGAACAGTAAATGTAATTTCATTTGCATCGGAAATGGTGGTGAGGCAACGTGTGAATTAAGAAGTGCCAATCATTTACCTACACTTGCAATTTCTGGTGATGTCCTTCTTTTAATTCGGCAATTATTTTGATTGAATTTGAACGCTTTATTAGTGAAAGTTTGGAAAATCCTATTATTTTTTTAAAGGAAGATATTAGTGTTATCAGTGCAGGTAATTTTATATTATTTTTTTTTGTTTTTCTTTTCAATAATTTTTGTGGAAAAATTTTGAAAATCAGGTTAAATAAATTCAGAATCAAAATCTTACGAGTTTATTACTCTCTGCCACTGTTGTAAGAGCAACAATTGAAATCTTGTCAAATTTTTGAAATTCCGTTTCCATAGGAAATTACATGTTTTGAGATCCCTAAATGAGAAAAAGTTATTCTCGAAATTGTTTATCTCAACGAAAATCGCAAAAAGTTCAAAGTAGATATTTTGTTTAGATTCTACAAGAAGACCCGACAATAAAATACTGATCAAAATTCGGCCGTACATAGTGAATGAATTGATTACTTGTTTGTTTTCTATTTTAACGAAAACAGCTCCAACGATACTCTTAAACTTTGAATGTACACTATAAATGTAAGTCTACGACTTTATATAAAACATTTTTCCCGCTTAGAGGATTCGGGAGGAGAGGTAACGTTAAGCTTTCCTCTAAAAGTAAGAAAGAGAAAGTGCTCCTTTCTAAACGGTATATTTACGAGTTCTTCTACACTTCTTCTACGGAATTGAATGTTGCCAAATTTTAGAATTTATGTTTTTGCAGGAAATAATGTTTCAATGAATCCTGAGTACAAAAAAAAATTATGGTTCATAAAAATGGTTTTATTTATGGTTTTATGGTATGTGTGTGAACAAAGTATATCAAAACAAAAAACAGCCTGAGCTAAAACCTAGCTAAGTTAGATACTACCATCCTACCCGACAAAAGATTTCGATTACAGTTTTCAAAGTTTTTTGAGAATTGATCGAGGCAACAGTGAGTGACTGGTGCCTCTACCAATCACCAATGTGTTGATAACCAACTTTTAAAATGACGGGTTCCCATAACCTAAGTTTATGTATAAATGTATATAAAATGGCAACTAAACGTTAATAGATATTCCGGCTAAAGTCGGGTTAACTACCCGAAGCATAGCGCATTCTAAATGTTTTTTTAGTAACCAATATCCAACATTGAAATAACGCTAGCTTTAATCGCCTATGTTAGCATCTATTTGGAAAGTGGTTGAAAAAAAAAGTTTATAACCTATACAAAGCCGTGATCATACTAATTCCAATTTAGTATGAATTACAAAATAATTTTAAGTCGGGAATAGAACCATTCTTACTTTTTCATATTTCCAAGTTTAAAGAAAAATTTGCCAATAATAATATTATTAATTGCATTAAGGGAAAGGCCTGTTAAAGTTTCATATCATAATATATTTTTATTCGTAAAATAATATTTTATTTTATGCATATAACAGGGCAGAAAGAATATATAAATTCACAACAACGGCTACCAGAAAATGTTGCAGAATTATTGGAATTGAATAAGACAACTATGGAAAAGGCACGTTTTGTAGAAGTACCTTCATCTTGTTCAACTTCCAAATATAATAAAGAGGTATCGCCCGTGTTTGTCATACCAAGTTTAAAGCCAAATGAAATGGAAACACTGATATCCAGATTATTTTATCCAACATTTGAAGCATGTTTACCTTTTGGAATAGATGATATTGATGCAGTTGCTAATGAATTGTATGAAGTAAGTAAACTTTAAAGTAATTGGGTCTGCAATGCTGGATATAACAACTTTGATTTTATCCGTCACAGCATGCCCATGAAGGGTACCTGCTGCATGCAGTTACTTGGGGAGTAGCGACCCCATGGGTTACCACAGCTCAGTACTCCCTGTACTTCAACAGAACAGTACACAATACACTTAAACTACATACATTCGACCCTTTACAGACAAGGACAAACACAGTACACAAACTAGGGTCTCCGCCCCTAGTTAATTGGCGTAAGCCAAGGGAGAAGGAAAAGAGATTAGCTCAGTGGTAGCGCGCTGGACTAGCATCGCGGAGGTTCCGGTTCGATTCCAGCATGCTGCCTTTAGATTTTCTTTCCTAGGAGCTTCTACAACTCACTTGCGGCCATGGGCAGCTAGAGAACACTGCTTGGAGACCTTGCAGGTCGCAGTGCAATAATCCCCTACAACAACAATCTACAATCGGTCATAGCATGCTTCATTTTATTGATTCTGACCGGTTTGAGAGTTGACTTCCTACACGAACTTGATAGCCTTACTCTGACCATATGAGAATCCAAGCGGTCAGAACCAACAAAATGAAGTATACATGTGATTGGTGAAATCATAGACATTACAATATTTGTTTGTTTATTTTATAAAATTACTGTCAGCAATAATACTCGTAATCTCTGATACAATGTTTCAGGATTTGAAAAAATTTAATATCAATATTTTCACTTTAATAACTAATGATTGGGGGGAGGCGCTCTTGGTATAAGTTTAGCCAAGAAATCGGAAGATAGTGGCAAACTGGTATGTCTAATAATGCTTGATGGTGCACCAGATTCAGTTCAAGTTGGGCCTCGTTCGTGTTACAACAGGAAGAAATTTATCTTATAAATAAATATATTAAACTAGCTTACAAAGTAAGAAATTATTATTAATGGAAAGTAAAATTCTCATTAACAATTGTATTTTTTGACATTCTTTTCTAAATAGGCAACAAGTGATTAAAACAAAAAAAATTAATTGAATTTAAAATCCAAACCCTTGAACTGCAGGATCAAGACGATTTCTTAGTGCGGAGAGTGCGGACGCCTATCGACTTTTAGTTTGGCCTTCGTAACTAGAGCCGCTACTGACATTGGCTTCCCACTTTTAGTCAACGATGTGGAGTCAACAACCTTGAAGCCACCATGGGAATTGATTTCCCTTTTCTCTGTCTAAAACAGTCTTCAAACTGCAAGCAAGATGCCTTTAATCAGTCTTGAAGAGTCTATAAACAAGCTAAAGGAAGAAAACAAGAGAAGAAATCTTTAAACAACACCGTAGCTTAAACGAAGAAATATCAGACTTGTAAATCCCACAATTATAAGATTCTTTACTGGGAAGAGCCCATCTTCTTCTGCTTCAGAAACATTGCATTTTCTTGCATCTTCCCAGTTCCTCTAATTCTTAGGAATTACTAGACCGGCGATGCTCAAAGAAAGGTTGCTTCCTAACATTATATGAAGCAGCTTGTAGTGATTAAGACTCGAGTTTCTGAGAGGAGATTGTCAATTCTTTGCATGCTTCTTTTTCTTAGCTCTGTTCATACTTCCTGTAGAATTTTTCACCTAGTATATCGATTGATAATATCACTTTGCCGCCTTCCATTTTTAAAACTAATTAATGGAATAGGCGAGCCTGTGAATTGAGGCCATTCTCTTCGGCATGACTTAATTAGAAATATATAATAAATTATTTACTTATTTGACAGTTTATAGAAACGAAAAGAACTACTATACTTGGAGGCGTCACTAGATTATGGCCTGTGGTCAGGAATGTAAATGGCACCTTTTTAATAATAATAAAAAAATAATTAACTACTGTACTAGATCTACTTGGTTGGTAATCGACTGGCTTTTTAAGCCAGCTCATTGAGCGCAACATACCATTTCATCTGCAACAAAAATTTCGAAAGTTTCGGAAAACGTGAAAAATTATGCAAAATTTTATTGCATATTAAAAAATGAGACCAACACCCGTACGGATGGAATTCACTTGAACAAAGGAACACAATTCTTTAAAATGGGACTGCCCCGTTGTATTTGGCCGCCTCGGGTTGGTCGCCTTATTATTAGTCTAGGCTGACTAGACA
Source organism: Triatoma infestans (assembly GCA_011037195.1). Lineage (NCBI taxonomy): Eukaryota > Metazoa > Arthropoda > Insecta > Hemiptera > Reduviidae > Triatoma > Triatoma infestans. Next base: position 29,109 of record JAAEAF010006461.1, on the reverse strand, counting down.
TTCTAGAGTACCTCAGGGCCATCCTGTTAATTTGTTTAGGATTAAATTCAGATTTTTAAGTAGTTAATGTTTTTTCTTAAAGGTAAGAAAAGAAGTAGTCTTTATTTTTGAACATCAGTGAATTTTATACTCCTTATTATTTGTATGTTATAGCATCACTTTCTTGTAACCTCAGTATTATTTCTTTACTACCTTATTTATCTAATTACAGATAAAAAAGAAATTACCTTCATTGAAAAATTGGGAAGAAAAACTTGATTTTGCTCTTCAACATGCTGCAATTGATGATTCTGAGAAAGAAAATGTTCGCGAAGGATTGCATCTACTCAGAAATTGTCTAATGGCTGTAATGAATTATCGTCCAAATGGCAAAAAGTACCAAGGAAAATATTTCATATGTTGCCATAATAATGGATCTAATCAGTGTTATTCTAACGATATTACACAGGTTTGTTATTTATTCTTCTAATAAAAGAGGTTTTTAATATTTTAATAAATATGGAAAATCGGAAAGAGATAATTTTTACTTTCTCTTACTCCTAGAAAGGGGCTGGTCAAGAAGATTTGCTTAGTATTCCCCATTAACTGTTTGACCCTTTGGCAGGTAGTCAATTAAAAGAATCTCTTTGGAATCCCGAAAAATACTAGCCATAACCTTTCCAGCAGATATAATTGTCTTTGCTTTCTTCAGTGCAGAGCCACCGGCTACACCCACTGCTTGGACTATTGTTTTGGCTCAGGTATAAAGTGGTGAACCCACATTTCATCCATAGTAACAAATCGGCGCCGAAAATCGGTTGGATTCTTTTTAAAACGACTAATATTGCCACAAATAAATCCACAAATATTGCCGAGAAACTCGACTCCTCATTTGTTTGTGATTAGTATTTATCAAATGCAGCACCCATCTTGCACAAAGCTTTCTCATACTGACTTCTTCGTGTAAAATGTGCCTTATCCTTTCTTCTGAGATGTCTACAGCCTCAGCTATCTCATCCAACTTTAATCGTCGATCGTCTAGAACCAAATTGTGTATCGTCTCGGTATTTTCTTCGGTAGTTACTTTTGGCCGTCCTTCACGTGGATCAACTTCAATCGATGTACCACCACGTTCAAACTCAGCTGGCCATAGTTTTACTGTTGGTAACAAGAGTGCAGACAGAACGGAATTCATGTTTATTTATTTTATCGAAAACACACAACACACTTACTTTAAACAGCCATATAAAACAAACCATTTGTCTGATCAAAATCGCATTTGCTATTTACTTTTGCAACAAGTCTGCCAACATAACAAAACAGTGATTTTATATGTAGCCAGTGCCATTTCTGAGCCACGCCGAGAACTTTTCACCTTGCCCTAGTATATAATAAAATGTGACATGAAGGAAGAGGGTTCCTTTATTAAACCTTACCATTATTATTTCTAGTTTCTACATGGTGTTGCGTAGTGTAGATTTCAATATTTGCAAGAAATGTATTGCTCATATGAAAATTTTCCTATATGTTTCGCACATTTTAAATTATATTTATATCCCAGAATATATATAACAGTAGAGATAATATAATATAATAATAGAAGATTATTTAATTAATTTTCTTGTATTTATCTTGTGTTCACAGTATTGCAAAAGGAATCCAGAAATGTACATAAGCAATGATAGTAATCACCAAGATATATTAAACAATATAGATATTGCTAAAAAAATTAATACTCTTGTACCTTATGAATATAAAACTGCAGCACATAATGTAGATAGTGAAATTTTTGGTGTTAATATTTTGAAAGATTTTAGATTTAGATCGGGAGGCCTGGAGAGGGCCGCCTAATCTTGTTTATAATTAATCATTACTCTTTTAGTTAAACCTTAGAAATACGATTTTCAATTATTATCGTTTATAAATGAGTGAAATTTCGTTAAAATGCTTCGACAATTTGATTAGATAGAAAAATTAACTGCACTATCTGTGGATCGTCATTTATTTATGTTTCCATTGAGACCAAAATGCACCACAATATTTTAATTCGTTCATTGTTCACAGGACATCGCAAATGAAGTGCGACATTTCCTTTATTTTGAATTTTTAAAAAATGAAATTATCGTATCTCCTCTAATCGTATTTGCCGTTTTCTGTTTTATCTTCTATCAGGGAATTGTAATGAAATAAAGAAATTATTTATTTTCTTAATCACTTGCTAATCTATCGCTGTTGCAAAGTAGAGCTTTGTCAAATAATTACAAATTTTACAAATAATTACGGATTTTGGACCTACCTTTGTTATATGGAACGTAGTACTTCCTTTTGTTTTGCAAATTTGAAAACTAGTTTTTTTTGTTTTTTTTTAATGAAAAATAGTACCAAATTTATTTTGGTTTAATGAAGACAGTGTTAAATTTATTAGATACTCAAAAATAATTATTACCTTTACAACAATATAAACTGACTTCTTTCAATGTTTATATTTCTTCAAAATTGACTGCATTTTACTTACTCCTACAGCTGACTAAATGCAACGAGTTATTTTTTCGAAGCTTGAGTTACATCATAGTATTAAAAAAGTATGTTTAAGTTCACACAGCATGAAAACAATTTTAAATTTTGTGTAAAGCAAAAATAGAGCTTAGTTTCTTTTATAAGATCACAGGCGATTACTCTAACATCGCAATTTTATCTGTCTTTTACGAATTATCAAAATGTGTGTCATTAAGAATGTTGCACAATATGTACTTGTTCCTAGTTTGGGTTGTGGCTTCATAGTAATGTATGCTGGATGGCTAGGTAATGTGCTCAGTCCCTTTTGATATCTTCAAAGAAGTCTGTATGTCTGTCAAAATGCGAAAATAAATGCATAACTTCCTAATAAACATAACAGTATATTCCAAATAATGAAATTTTTCTTCATCTTTCTTTCGCTCTCTGCCTCTATTAAATATTAACAAAAATAGGAAAAAAAAAAAAAAAAAAAAAAAAAAGAAGCGTCTATTTTAATACTGAGGTGAAACTAAATTGGAAGGCGGAGGAAGGAGCCACGCCCCTTCTCTACCAAGGTCCATTGCCTTACTGGCTCTGAAGATGTAATGACTCCGATGAGGCTCATTACAAGTGTTTTTCAGCTATTTATATGACAGGTGAGAGTTGACCGCGAGAGTTGTAAAAAATACTACGCTCACGAGTTGAATATTCGATTTTTTTCTGTAACTTTATTAAATTGGTTCTTAATTTATATAAATATAAAAAAATATGAAATTATGCAAATACTGAGAAAGTATTTCAATTCAAGTCAAATACTCCCTCTCTCTATAACCGGTTCGGTTTGTTATAATCACCAATCTGTTGTATCTGGGATTTGTTTTGATAACATTCGATGTGTAATTAAATCTGATCAGTCATTACCAACAACTAAAGCAAATCCATTTATTGGTTTTGTATTCGCCAGAGTCTCTCGAACAGAAAGATATTCTCAGGAATTCCTCTCGACCAAACTAGAAGAGGAGATTAATGCGATTGACTTCTCCGAAGGAGGCTGTAGTCATAGTTATAATACTCGTTTTAAAATGTGGGAGCTCGAAATGGCTTTATCTAAATCAAAAGATACTTCCCCAGGTGCTGATAAAATACATTATCAATTTCTAAAGCAACTAACAGTACGAAATAAAAAATATTTACTTAGATTCTATAACAAAATTTGGATATACAAATACTTTCCGAAGACCTGGAACCTAGCCATAACGATACCCATTCTAAAGGAGGGAAAAGATAAACCAAACCCCGAATCGTATCGCCTCATTACTTTAACCAATTGTTGTGTAAGACGCTTGAAAGAATGATAAAAAACGGTTGACATGGTATCTAGAATCGAAGGAACTTTCAAGTAAATACCAAGCAGGATTCAGGAGTAAACATAGTACAATGGATCCTTTGGTTATGCTCGAACAAGCTATCCAGAAAGCGTTCTTAAAAAAGCATCACTTGATAGCAGTTTTCTTTGATATTGAAAGGGCATTTGATATGGTTAGGAGGTACGGCATTCTTATGCATCAATGGAATTTAAGGGGAAATCTGCCAGAATTTGTTCAAAACTTCCTCACACTGCGAATCTTTAGAGTACGACTGAAGGGAACCCTATCTTCTCCTTTCATCCAAGAGAACGGCGTTCCTCAGGGAAGTGTCTTAAGTCCTATATTGTTCCTCATATTGGAATCGTCTGTACAAGGCATGCTCTATGCAGATGACCTAGTAGTGTTCAGAAGCGCTCGAAGTTTTACAGTAGCGGAAGACAGCCTCCAGATGATTATCAATAACATTCAACAATGGTTGCATAATATGTAGTTCGGCTAGAGATTTAGTACTGCGGATTATAAATCCAGTACATAATGAAGGTGTCTGCATGGCGATTTGAGTCTTGAAAGTTTACATGCGGAAAGCGAGAAACCTCCACTTCATATTAGAAGAAATATCTTAATGTGTAACTATGCGGCAAAGTTGTTATCACTGCAAGAGCACTTATGCTATAAATATCTATATTCACCCGAGCTTGTAGATTCGCATGCAATGTATGCAAACACTAAACATCTAGGCATACGTTTCGCCAACCTTTGTTCGCAAAATAATATTGTCATCCCTCCTGCAATAAGTTCAGAGGTCCGGTGTGTAGAACCATGGGTACTTAATATGCCTATGGTAGATTATAATTTAAGTAAATTTATAAAGAGTAATACTCCAGATTATTTCTGTAGAAACAATTTCCTAGAAAGGGTGAATAATAAGTATAAGAAATGTAAGCAAATTTTCACATATGGTTCCAAACCAATGAGTGATGTGGGATCTGCCTGGGTAATAGATGGAATGGCTCAAAGCTGCACATTGAATAGCAGTTCTAGTGTTTTTACAGCAGAGCTATTCGCCATTTACAAAGCAGTACAAGTGGTATCACATACCGGCAGAAATTTCGTAATCTCTTCAGATTCTAGAAATTCGCTGGATGCAATATGTAAGTTAGACTTCGATAATGTATTGATCCAGACTATCCACAGTCGTCTGCATCAATGTGCTCAGAGTTACAAAAGAATAGACTTTCTTTGGATTTCCGGACATGTTGGGATCAAATATAATGAAGCTGCAGATAAGGCGGCTAAAGATGCTGCCTCAGTGTGTGATAAATATGACTTTCTAGTGGCACATGATTGGAGGAATTTTTTGAGAAATGAGGTATTATCTCAATGGAAGCAAGACTGGGAATCACTTCCATTAACAAATAAGTTAAGAAATATTAAGTCAGAAACCAAGAAATGGATGACTTGTCGAGGGTCCCATTGAGAAGTTATACTGGCAAGACTAAGAATTGGCCACATGATGTTAACACACAGATATATCTTTGGAGGTGAGGCACCGCCGATATGTGGCCCTTGCGATGTAGCATTAACGTCCGGCATTTTCTTTTAGAGTGTCCGAAATATACCTCTGCCAGGAAAAATATAAATATTGCCAATAACATGAAAGAAATACTGGGCGATAATGAAGACAGTATAAGGAAAATATTCCAACCTTAAAGATATAAAGTTATTTGATTTAATGTGACACTATTCTAGGGAAGGTAGGCAGAATTAGGATTTTAAGTAAACAGCAGGATCGAAGTTAAACTGAAGTTACTTATATCAGGTGCGAATGGCAGATGTTTTTCACCGAAAAAAAACTAGTCTGTCACAAGTTATATAAGTTATTTTAATCACCATAATCCTATTCAATATATAACCTACGACGATACACAAGTACGAACAAGCACATGTACAAAAGAATGAAAATAAAACATACAGATTTTAATTGATAAACATGTATTTCCCTTTTTGCTGTTTACAACAGCTAAAAGCATCAATAAAAACATTTTCACTTTTATTCAAATACACTTTTGATAAGGTTGAATGTTATTAAATAAATAAACAGGTGTGTGTATATTTCAATATCTAACTCTCCAAACAGGTAACTCCGGTATATGTCCAGAGGCCATTCTTTCAGCGATGAAGGAGCCAATAGCAGAAGTTTCCACTACTCCAAGGTAGAATGTGAGAATTGGGCAGCAGCCCTTATATACGTAACTGGCACCTCCAAATGCTATAACAACATGAATAATTCATTACTTGAAAAAACAAATGAATAAATATAATTAATTTATTCATTCGTATTATTATTATTTATTTATTTATTGACATAAAACATCAGATATATTTTCCATGATAGCCTGCTACTGTTTGTGGTCATCGACCAGTTTCAGGCGTTCGCCAATCATCAGGATGTTTTTGTCAAAACATTGTGATAACATAGACTTGCACAGAGCGATTTTGAGCAGTTTATCAACTAAATTTTGGTATGATTGGCGAACGCCCGAAACCGGTTGATGACCACAAAAAGAAGTAAGTATCACGGATAATATCTTTGATGCTCTCCAGCTCTGGCGGAACCACCACAGTAATAATCGAAACACTTAGCAGAAGTTCATTATTTAGATTTCCTAAATAGAGTTATTTTCTGTTTTTAAATAGTGAACTTCATAAATTTGTACTTAATGCAGACAGTAATAAGAAAAACTGAATTTTTGATATGCATTATTCAGAAATAGTTGTAAATTTAGATTAGCGTAATAAAAACAAAAGAATTAGTAATAATCGACATTGGGGTTAATGAAAGTGGCAAATGTCAGAATTTTTTTTTCCAAGGTAGACCTGCGTATAGCAGCAGGCGCTACAATGACAAGATATAAAAGTATCGCTGTGCTCGACACTTCCACGAAGATTAATAATATATTCAGTACACTGTTGGATGGGTCCGCAATGCTGGATAACATCTGGTATTTTATCCGCCGTAGCATGCGGATATAGTAGTGTTCCTGACCGGTTTCGGATTGTCATCCATCGTCAGAGCAAATTCACCATGTTGGTGTAGAGAGTTCATTTTAACTTAATGTTTCTGTTACACTCCATAACTGAAATATATATAACCAACATTTTTCATTAACGACATTGACAAGATATAAAAGTACATAAATAAACCACAGATATAAAACGACATTTCAGGAGATTTTTTTGTTGGCTGTTAGTTATAATATGAAAACAAGAATAAGTTGGCTTCACGACCAATTCAGCGTAAAAATCAATAAACCAAAAAAAAAAATATTTAAGACAGACCTAATAAATAAATAAAATATTACATTACAGACTTAACATTCCTACTGTAATCTCACCAATGTATTTTGTTTTTTGTTTGTGGTTTATTTTATAATTTTTTATGTTTATAACTCTTTATTTATTTTTGTTTTGTATTGTTCCTGAAGAAGACAAACAAAGTTTGTCGAAACGTCGAACGTGTTAATTATTATTAAAAAAAAAGTTAAATTTTTTTTGGTTTATTGATTTTTACCCTGAATTGGTCGTGAAGCCAACTTATTCTTGTTTTCATATTAAAACGACATTTCTAAAACTTTTCTGCACTCAAAATTCCTCATGTTTGCAGATGACCTAAAATTCTTCAGAAGAATAACTTCAGTGCAGGATAGTGAGAAATTGCAAGAAGACCTAAATCGTCTTTTAGAGTGGTGCAAGGAAAACGGTATGGAAATGAACATCAATAAATGTCAAGTCATTTCGTTTTCTAGGAAACGGAATAATGTGGATTTCTCCTACACCATCCAGGGTAATCTCCTGGATTGCGTTACAAACATTAGGGACCTAGGAATCAAACTAAGTGCTAATCTTAGATATGCAACTCATATTGACGAAACTTGCAAAAGAGCTTCCAGGATGCTGGGCTTTGTGATCCGGAAAACAAGAGAGCTCGAAGACCCTAAAGCAATCTTGGCGGTCTATACGTCATATGTTAGAAGTATTTTAGAATATGGTACGCTGGTGTGGAACCCATATACAAAGAGCGACGTGGATAGACTGGAATGTATACAAGGGCGATTTGTCAGATATTACATAAGGAAGTTCCCCCACGTTAAATTAGACATTGATTCCTTAGAAATAAGGAGCCTGAAGACTGATCTATTATTATTATTAATCCCAAAAGGGGAGGGAAGTAAACCCTACGCTATCCAAAGCCCCCTCGGGCCCATATAGCTGCCCCTAAAGAATACCTTCCACTGGGACTAGAATGAAAATCCAGGCCCAGGTTTTAACCATCTAAGTTTCACAACAGACCGAACAAATCGGACCAAAACCTTAAAAGGACACAGCTTAAGATCCTCTACCGACATCCTATTCCGGCCGAAGGTCCTAAACCTAATCTCCTCACAACCCAAACAATTCGTCATCAAATGCATGGGTGTTTCCTCCTCAGTTTCACAAACTCTACAAAAAGGGTCAGGCACAAGTCCCATTATATAGAGATGTCTCCTTAAACCACAATGCCCAGTGAGGAATCCAACCAGATACCTGAGGGAGGTCCGTGAAAGACATCGGACCCCACTACTCAAAGCTCCGTCCGGGCCCCCAATGAGCATTTTAGACTGCCGACAACCCACTGCACTCATCCATAAGGATGAGTGCTGTGAGGTCATCCACGTCTGAAAGCCCGACAAACATGTGTCAGAAGACACACCAACAGCAGGCTCTGGACCAATGAAAGGGAGAGAGGCACCTAATTTGGCAAACCTATCCACCTCCTCATTCCCAAAAATTCCCATATGACCTGGAACCCAGACCAGAAGCACATCCTTTAATGAAGAAAGATCTTCCAGTCTTTTAGAACATTCCAACACCAATCTGGAAGTGAAGACACATGAATTAAGCGCCTTCAACGCAGCCTGGCTATCCGAGCAGATACAAACACCTTTTAAATTAGTGTTACGCACCCTCTCATCCAAAATACAGCAAAGAATTGCATAAACCTCAGCCTGGAAAACGGTGGCCCACTCACCAAGAGGCGCTACCAAATGATCTCCCGTCTCAAAATAGACGGCAGCCCCAGACCTACCATCCATCCTGGAACCGTCCGTGTAGCATCGGAGATAATTCTCAGGAATCACACCAGACGGACCCAGGGTTAACCAATCTTCCCTAGAAGGCAACCTAACCCTGTAGGAATGACCAAAGACAAAAGTCTTCAAATTCCTATCAGAAGGGAAACCTGTAATGGGAATCCTTAAAAGCATCTCACGATAAATGGTAGAATGACCATATCGCTTACCCTGCCAAAAACCTGCCTGTTTAATTCTATAACAGGCTTTCATTGCCTGGTTTTTCACCTCCACAAAAAGAGGTGGAATCCCTAACAAAGTCTCCATAGATGCGGTCGGTGTCGTCCGAAACGCTCCAGTCACCGCCAGACAAGCCAAGCGTTGGACTTCTTCCAACAGCTGCCTAGCAGATCGTGTTTCAATGCGACGCCATCACACCAAAGCCGCATATACCAATCTAGGTTTAATGACCATACAATAAATCCAGAACATCATCTTGGGAGTGATTCCCCAGTTCCTACCTACAACTCTTCGACATTGCCAAAAGGAGATTATCGCCTTTTGATGTTGTGTCTTAACATGTTCCGACCAGTTCAATTTACTGTCGAGAACTACTCCAAGGAACTTCACTGATTTGCTAACCTGTATGGAAGTACCTAACAACCTAGGAGGTGTAAAACCTACTATCTTCCTTCTATGAGTAAATAGAATTGCCTGGGTCTTAATAGGATTAATAGAAAGACCCTTATCCTGTGTCCAACAATACACCATTTTAAGGGCGCTTTGCATTAGGTCCGAAATAGTGGACAAACAGCGCCCTAACAATAAAATAACACCATCATCGGCATATGCTTGCACATAAAATCCCGATGAATTCATCCTAACCAAAAGGTCATCCATGACGACGCACCACAACTTAGGTGAGAGACAACCCCCTTGAGGGCAACCTCTCCCCACTTGTACTATCATGGTGCGCCCGCCAAGGAAAACCTGTATAACCCTACTCCTAAGATAGACACCTATCCAATTGATTAAGACGGGATGTATACCTTTTCGTACCAAGGCATCTTCCAGAGCATCAAACGATACTCTGTCAAATGCCCCCTCAACATCAAAGAAATACCCTATGGCATATTCTTTTATTTCCAAAGCAGATTCTATCCTTCCGACGAGACAATGTAATGCAGTCTCTGTCGACTTACCCACAATATAAGCATGTTGGTTAGGATGGAGTGGATGATCCCTTAATGGGCCATCAGTAATATACCTATCCACCAACCTTTCCAAAGTTTTCAAGAGGAAAGACATAAGACTAATGGGTCTAAATGCCTTGGGGTCGGAGTAGTCATTTCTTCCCGGCTTGGGAATAAAGACTACCCTTACTTCTCTCCATAATGTTGGTACATAACCAAACATCAAACATCCTTTAAACAATCTTAACAATACCTTCGTCAGCACGTCCCCACCCTTTTGCAACAGACAAGGATAAATCCCGTCCGGTCCAGGTGACTTGAAAGGTGAGAAACTTTGTACTGCCCAACTAACTCTATCATGTGTGACAACCTCATCTAAGGTGGATACATCTTCAAGGTCCCCTACCATTGGTGTCGCTGCTGCCCCAGACAACATGATGTGCATTCGCGTCACATCCTATTATAATAGGTATGTCATTGGTCTCCGAATACCGAACCAAACCCATGAACTCCTGAGGAGGAGGAGAGGGGCCATCATAGGGGAAGTAAGCCGAAGCCACAACTACGTCGCGACGACGCCCACCAACCCCCAGTCCAACCCTCACCGCCACCAAGTCCCGAGAGCAGAACTGTCGAAGCAGGACAGCGTCGACACTCCGACTGGCAAGAATACATGCCCTAGGAATGTCCCCGCCATCCGCCACGAACAGTCTGCCATCAACCACACTCAATCCTCGAACCAAACCTTTAAAGGCATAAGGTTCTTGAATTAGAATAAAATATGTATGCAACTTAGCAATACAACGGCATAAGTTAGCCGTTGCATCTTTGCTATGCTGCAAGTTAACCTGAACCATTTCTACCCTGTCAATCATAGTAATAAGTCAACTAATGTAAGAAATGGAACTTCTGACAAACTTGATAGCAGGCAGGAACAAAAATAAATGAAAATAATAAAATAAATAAAAACAAATAATAATAAAATAAATAAATTTAAATAAATAAATAGACCAATAATAAATATAAATAAATAAACAAACAAACAAATAAATATAAATAAATAAATAAAAATAAAAATACCTGCCTTACATATCTTTCCTTTTTCCTTTGACCACGTTTCAGAAATCGCCGCAGGAGGACAAGTCCTCCGCGGCTCCTCCTGACACGTTCTCCTCCAGAGCAAGCCTTCCCTGCCTCTGGATATTTTTCCAGATTCCCACCCATTAGTGCATCCAGGCCCTGGTCACCCGACTCTGGATGTACAGAGGAATTACCCCCACCACCGGTGGCCCCCTCCTCTAAGGGGCCCCCGGCTGACGAATTTAAAATTAAAAACATATAATAAATAAAATTAAAAATTCATCTCCAGAGCTCTCCACCCTCCACGGAGCCTCACAATTTGGGACGCTTTGAAGAAGCGCCAGAGCTACCCTAGAGATATAGCGCCCAGGGATTGTGGCCAAGGCCCACAATACCCGGGAGCTCACCCATGCGTTCTTTACGCTAGCCGATTGACCAGAGCTGGGTTAGGCTCTGGCCGCCTGTTTAGTGGAGTCAGGAACCAAAGTGGTGTGTTGGACTGCAAGGCACGCCGAGGAAACTTGCCTCCAGCGAGAACCTGCATCCTCAACCACCAGGACTTCCCTCCCCCACGACACAGGTATCCACACACGGCAAACATGTGGGTGGCACCAGCACGTGCCACTGGCGTGTAAGACTGTAACTATGTAAGTGTATAATGTTAAGGCGTTTAGGTGTAAGTGATGCAATATGAATTCCCACGGAGGCTCCGCAGCAAAAGAATTCGCTGCAAGAGATTCAGGCCGCACATAAATTATGGCGACCCAAACAGAGGGCAGAAAAGTCTCCACCAACTCACACTCCTAATGGGAAAACCACTGCACTTGTTAGTCTGTAATTGTAGCTGAGGGACGTGGGAGTGCTAGGTTCCCAAATAGCCCGAAGGCTACCCCCTGCGTTCACCCTCCAACTTAGCCACCCACGCTTCCACAAAGTGGAGCGCAGATGTTTCCGGAGCCAGCGACGAGCACGCGTTGGATGGGCTAGAATGAGGTTCCGCGACGGAATAGCCGTCTCGAGAAACATAGGGAAGTTTCACCCTATGTGAGTACGAATACTCCCTCAAACCTTTGGCTCCAGACTGATCTATTATTTCTTTATAAACTGATCAATAATACAATCGACTGTTCGGAACTTCTGGCTGATATTCCCTTCCATGTATCTCCCATCCACTTAAGACATTCCTATATGTTTGCACTTCCTCATCATAGCACAAACCTATTCTTTCACATAAACATTCTGTCAAGAATATGCCGGGAATGGAATGAACACATCAATAATAATTTGGACTTCTCAGTGAAATTATCATATTTCAAAACATTGTTAAATGAAGTTTTACCTCTGTAAACAAACTATGTTTTATATATATTTATATTGTTATTGTTTACACCACTGTTTTATCTATATTGTTGTGTTTTAAATGTTACTGTTTGACTTACATTATTTATTGTAATGTACAAATTTAATTCATGTTATGACTACATGGCACAGGCTGTTTGTTGATGAAATAAAAAAAAAACAAAAAAAACAAGTGTGATTGTAACAGAAAATTAAGTTGAAGTGAACTCTCTACACGAACTTGGTGAATTTGCTCTGACGATGTATGAAAATCCGAAACCGGTCAGGAACACTATAAATATGCAGGCTACGATGGATAAAATACCAGATTCAGTACACTTATTAGATGGGATGTAAGAATTCATATAGTGTTCAGATGAGTGAGTGGAGCGTGATTTTATTTGGATGGGCAAAAAACAAAAAAACATACAGACCATTCGCTAAAAGGTACTTCTTTGACAAGTAATAGAAGTAGGCCTTTTTATACACAAGAGTTCCGAAATTCAAGTCAAATACACTCTATAACCTGTTTCGTTTAGTTTAACCTCTAATCCGCTGTATCTGGGATTTGTATTGATTTTGTTTTTGCGTATTGCCGCTAGATGTTGGGCTAATTAGAATTGAATAATGTTACTTTCACATACAAGTGAGAGAAAGTAGTGTGTAATTCACTTGTGGGTGAAGGTGACAACTATCTTCACTTAATTTAGTGAAGAAATCGCCTCATTATTCAACGATTGCAGAAAAAATATTTCTTTCGTAACCCAAAATGTATATATTTGCCGGCGATAACACAATTTCGCAAAATTTGACACAATTGCAATACTCCCTTTTACAGTTTCGATACATTAATACAAAGTGAAAATGGGCATTTATTGAAGAGGAAATCTCTTGTATATATTTCATATCAGATATTTCTTTTCATTTTCACAGAAATATAAAAAATTATTTACTTACTGTACAAAACAAGGGCAAATTTATGTCGAAAAGGTTGAAAGCTGTAATTTTTATTTTTCCTAAACCTAACTGATTAATGAAATTGTCAATCTGAAAAATATATTTAAAAAAAGAGGGTAAAACCTTATCATTTTTTATTTCTAATTATATTTGTACAAGTTCATATTGTACCATTTTTAAAAGTTCTGGATTTGCACTGCAGTACCATTTCATCTTAATTTTAATATAAGTTCCATGGTGTTTTCACTCTGTAAAAAAAAAAAAATATTTCTGAAAGAATAATAATAATAATTAGAATAATTAAAATAAATCGATTTCTTTGACTTATTTGTTTGGTACATCAATTTATAAGAACCAATAGTTTTAAGACAGGTAATTTTCAATACATTACAGTCGGAATTGGATAAACAATCAAGAATTACTAGATAAAATGGTATTGTTTCAATAATTCACACAATATTGACATTTTAATGAATTGCAATTCAAATTGAAAACCATTTTGCCACTCATCAATTATTTATTTAATTGTATGGATATTATATACCCAGTAGTCTTACTGATAATTTAATTTATAAATTCCAATTATATCTTTTATAGGCACATAACACTTAGTGATTGTATTTACAAAGCGAAAAGATTGTTGGAAATTGATACTCAGTAAACTAATTACTTAAAAGTTTGTGCATTTAAAAATAAAGACTGGTGTAAAATATTCATATGACTTTCTCATTAATTTAAAATCTCTTAAAAAAAAAAAAAATAGATAAAATTAAAATTAAATAATTATTTAAACAGATATTTTAATAATGTCCTAATTCATTATGAAAACAATGAAAATAAAAGAGTAAAAGGCAGCTGATACATATTTTTTTTTCAAGTATTAATTAATATTCCCGTGAAAGCCTGCTTCTTTTTGTGGCCATCGACCGGTTTCGAGCATTCGCCCATCATCAGGATGTTTACGGCAAAACAGTGTGATAACATAGACTTGCACAGAGCAAATTTAGTTGATACACTCAAATTCTTCACAATATAAAAAATTGTTTGCTTATTGTACAATACAAGCGCAAATTTACGTCGAAAAGGTTGAAAGCTTTAATTTTTATTTTTCTTAGACTTAACTGATTATTGAAAGTGTATAATGTGTGTATCAACTAAATTTGCTCTGTGCAAGTCTATGTTATCACGCTCTTTTGACATCCTGATGATGGGCGAACGCCCGAAACCGGTTGATGACCACAAAAAGAAGCAGGCTTTCATGGAAAATATCTCTGATGTTTTCCAGCTTAGCAGAACCAACTACAACTATTAATATTCTATTAACACGTGTAAATTGAATGGAGAGGTGTAAATTGGTGGGAATTTGTTGTAAAGCAGTCTATGAAGATGTTTAGGTATTGGAGGATTAATTGCAATAAATTATGGAAAAGAACCAGCTCAGTAGCGCGCTGGTATAGCAATGCGGAGGTCCCAAGTTCGTGACCAGCAGTGTTGCCCTTAGGTTTTCTCTTCCTCAGGCTTCTACACAACACTGTCCGGTCGCCGGCAGTACATTGAGACCGCTTTGGGCGTTAATACGTGGATAAGAAAAAAAGAAAGAAGTGAAAGAAAAAAGTGCAAATAAATGTAAATATTGCTACAACAAAAACTAAGGTAAAAACTTTTAAGTTTAACAAAATATATTATTGGAAAAATGATGAAGAAGTAAGTGAAAATCGTGAAGTGTTTTTCACCATCAGATTTTTTTTACTATCTCTTGTTAAATTAATTTTCTTTCCATGGAAAAGTCCTTTCAAATAAGTTTTCCCTTTGAAAAGTCCGAAATCTATGGTAAACACCAATTACATTGCAAAGCAATTAAGTTAATATGAAGTAAAATTTTCTGGATTTGGCACTATTTTTGTAAATTAAAATTTTAAATTTAGAATAAAAGAAAGTAATGGAAATGCTTTGTTTTGATATATGTATATGAAAAATTATTCATATGATTAATTAATATTAGGATGGTTGTGGAAAACAGATCAATTTTTTAGAATAATAAATAGGAGTGGCAATTTAGAGAAGAAAATGTATAGTTAATGAGTTGGCTACACAGTCCGATAAGGCAAATGTGTTAAATGATTGTGTGTTAAAGTAAGGTGTTCTGAACAACGATTAATAAACAGCAGATTAAAAACTCTTGTATGCTTGAGAACCTGCTTCTGTGACCAAGAATGTATCCTAGACTCTAACAAATTTTCAGAAGTGCGATAATATATTCATATTGATGAGAACGGGAAAATTAAACTTAATTGAAGTTTTTTTTATTTTAGAAAGTTTAGAAAAGACAAAATGATTTTTCCTTAATATGCTAAATAACCTTAAATTTGATTTTTTTTTTTTAAATTTTGTCATTAAAAAAAATTAGTATTTAATATTCTAGGGGTAGGTAAGGCTTGTTGTTACGGTGAAATTTAAAAAAAAATCAGCTGAGAGAAGCCCTTCCTATAAGTGGTCAAAGTTGAGAGATATGCGAATGCTCTTTGTTTGTAACCAGTTCCCGCTAAGATTCTATTGCATATGGCGACATTATGTGACTTTCCTCGAAATATCATAGTGAAAGCTACATTTTATTATTGAAACCGAAAGCTGTGATCTGAAAACTACTAAAGGTAAGGATTTCATAGTTATGCTGTTAATTCATACGTCCTTAACAATAATTTCAATCTAATATAGCTGCGCTAGTATTCTTTGACTTATGTGTTTACGGATTACTTAGTGAAGTAGCGTTAGTGGGATGTCTGCATACCTTAAATCAAATTACGGCAGATCTTAAAAGAAATGAAGCCAAAAAACCAGAAAAACGAGATAGTTGGCAATTCTAACAAAAAGAAAATCTGTGTCTCCAAAGCTACGAATAAGAATCAAACAAATATTTTGCCATCATCAAGTTCCGGTGAAGAAGATGAGGACTGGCTATGCCTGAAATGTCTAAAACTATGGTCGCAATCAAAAGGTGGAGATAATTGGGTTGAATGCATGCAGTGCAAAAGATGGGCCCATTCAAAATTTGTTAAAAGTGACATTATACATTTGCCACAATTGTAACTTGGACTTAGAGATGGGTAGTGACAGTGAATAGAAAGAGAATGAATGTTAAAGCATTTAAGTTTGTAATAATCCATGTTTAGATCATAATCACGCTACTATTATTATTAAAATAAAGATCTGATAATTTTGTTTACTGAACATATTTCAGTTTTATTTTCTTAAAATAAACACCCAAACTTGTATTTTATAATACATTGTAGGAACTTAACCTCCGCATATAACGACAAGCCCCACCGAAGGGCACGTTGCTACAGTATGCGCATTTTAATAGTATTTGAATTTTTTAAACATTTTAATAGTTTTGAAATTTTTTTTACATTTTCCTTGATTTAAACTTTATTTTTTCTCGGAAATATTTGTAATTATTTTCAATTAGTTTATAATAAATAAATAAATAAAATGATATTCAAAGAAAAAGTGAAGGCGACACTTGAAATTTTGTGGTTAAGAGACGATATGTCCAGTGGTGTGAAATGGTGAATAAATTTCTAAATCACTTTATATCGTGAAGATGAAGATGCACAAAACGTAGATTGAGAGCTTTTGTCGGATTTGATTTTTAGGGAAGTTTCCAAAGCATTTGAGAAAATGAATTTGAACCTAGATAGTATTGTGATTGCAGTTGATTTGTTCACCTGCATGAAAGAAATAAAAAAAAAAAAAATCAGAAATTTTGTCTCTAAAGTTATATTTCCGGTACACCGATTTTTCTTCAAATTTGGAAATCCAACTATGATTTTATTGTTTTATCAAATTATGTAGTTGCCAGAACCACACTGAACTGGCACTTCAGAGAAAAGGTTAACGTTGCGGGTCTCCCAGGACACTACAGAAATTATAAGTACTCTGGAATCCATATAAAATCTTATTTTTCTCGAAAAAATGTTTCAAATGAATTTTATAGGAAGCATTCCAAAGTTTAATAAAATTCGTTGGAACAGTATTGGAGAAAGTTCCATAGAATTTAACAACCTGTTTTGTAAAATCGCACTTCTAACACTGCGCATCTGACACATCTTAAGCAAAAATAGACATAATACTACTATAAGCAACAATCTCCATCTAAATATCCAGAAGACTTTTGGTATAAAAGCATGCCAAAATCAGTGCCTAAGACAGTCTTGAAAAAAATTAAAGACTGGAATAAGTTATAAACAAGAAGAAAAGAAGTTCAGGCGCGTCAACATCTATGTTCATTAGCGCCCGGAGCCTTCTCAGTGCACAGCCAGCCTCCGGACAGTGTTCTCTCGCTACGTACAACATTGTCCATCCTCGAACACTGAGTTGTAGAGGCTCCTAGGAAGAAAAAAAATCTAAGGGCAGCGCTGGACTTAAAGGCGGGATCTCCGCGTGGGAGTCCAACGCGCTAACCACTTAGCTAATCCCTCCCCTAAAACAAGTTTATAACCATTCTTCAGCCTGACAATTAGTTTACAGTCTTCAAGACACCTTTATCAAGAAATTATTTCGGTCATGTAGTCTTTGATCACTATATCGACCTCTACTCTTTCCTTAGACTAAGTGTAATGGAATCTGAATCATTAAGATTCTTTATAAGATACATGAGGATCCGAAGAACCTAGTTACTTGCTACTTAGGCCAAAATATGGAGGGAAAATTTATAAAAATACAGTCGAGCTAGCCCTTGGACAGTTTAGAATAGAGTCATCGACACCAGCCAGAAACTCACTACTTTCTAATTTCTCAGTCAATCTGTCTCTCTCTTAACTATTCTCTCGCTACCTAATTATCTATTAACAGTTGAGTTGCAGCAGTGTTCAGAACATCTACTAGTATATTTCTTCTTCAACATTCCTAAATTCATTCTCACTAATTCTCTTCTTTTCACGTCCATTATACTAAGTAAAACAGTAAATAAATAATGATAATTTGAGCAATGTGTCTGTCTTTCTAAAATCACATCAATTTTCTGTCAATTATCTTAAATACTAGTTAGTGACTGAAACAGATCCTAATTCCACCCCGTGATACTTATTCAACCCCTACAACTTATGTTTGAAACCCTTTCCTGAAAAATTGATTCTTCCCGGATGTTCCAGGATAGTTGTGATTTATGTTTAAATTAAAACTGCTTTTATTAATCAAGACTTGAGAAATCAAAGGGCGCTGTCAGGTTACCCCGCCTCACATATTTATAATGTAATGGCAAGCCAAATATTACAAGAAACTTTGTCTCTAATAATTGCCATAATAGAAAGTCGTCTGAATTGAAGTATAATTACTAAAAAATACAATACATTTATATTAGCGAAAGAAAATCCTATTCACTGTGACTTTGTAACGCTCAATCAAAATATACCTGTTTTAAATTTGAAAATTATTGGCAATTTGCCAGTTATATAACCAAAAAAATTTAATAATAAAGCAATCTGGTGTGAAACACTCACACAACTTTCTCTTACTCCAGTTCTCAAAATGATAATTGACAAATTTTATAGTTTGTTTACCAAATTTAATGAAATTCGCCGAAAACTGAAAAAAACTGTTCAGTAAAAGCGCACTTCCGGTTTATTAATTTTCTTGAAACTCGGAATTTCAGCCATCTATTTATTTCTAACTAATTATGTTTGGATGATAGAATTGTCCCCCAATGAACTAGGATAGCACTTTGATGAAAATCTAACCCCACCCCTCCCCTAAAAGTGCTCTTAAAAGAAATTTCCCAGAGAAATGTTTTAGAATGTTTAGTTTATATACGAAGTTTCAAAAAAAAATCGTCAGAGCCATTTTTGAGAAAATTGCGAAAAATTGAATAAATCATTTAGTAAAGTGGTAAAGTAAACGCACTTCCGGTTATCCGATTTTTTTTTTCAAACTCGGAATTTCAACAACATATTTAATTCTAATTAACATTAATTTAGATGACAGAATTGTCTAATAAACTGAAATAGCACTTTAGATGGAAACCTAACCCCACCCCTCCCCCAAAAGTGCCCTTCAATGCATTTTCCTGGAGAAATATTTCTTAATAAAAGTTGTAGCTCTTTGTATGTGTGGTTGATGTTTAAAGTTTAAAGAAAATCGTCGGAGCCATTTTTGAGAAAATCGCAAAAAAGTAAAAAATCCTACTAGTAAAATGGTACTTCCGGTTGAGGAATTTTTACAGATAACGTACAGTCAGATCCCATGGTGACCTCTAAACGGAATATCAAATTTCAACTTTCTACGATTTTTCGTTTTTGAGCTATGCTGTTCACATACATACACACACACACACACACACACACACACAGACCATTTGCTAAAAAACCACTTTTTTTGGACTCAGGGACCTCAAAACGGATATTTCCGGTGAAAATTCGATATCGAAAATTTGACACGATTACAATACTTCCTCTTACTAGGAGTGAGAGAAAGTAAAAATTTAATAATAAAGCACACAACTTTGTCAAGGGTGATATTACTTAAGTATTTCATATTGTTAGTAAAAACAGTTTCTGGCGTTAGAAACTGCCAATATAATAGAATTATAGCAACAATATAATAGAATTATTATTGATTTTGTAATAAATGATTATTTCCATGATATTGAATGGATTGACCTTAATTGCATATCATTGCTCCTAATTTAATTTATTACGTACACTAATTAAATTTCAACCAATCAAATTTCACTATTAAAAACAGCTTTCCTGGGTATTTAAAGTCAGCATACTTTTGTACAAGGTGAAAACACATTTGCCTATATATTAGAGCTGCACCGGCTTTATATTCAACATTTGCGAGTACGATCTTCGTGAGACGGAAATCTAAGACAGAAGAAGGAAAGGGTATCGAATTTATAAATTTAATTATATATATATATATATATTTATTTATATCTATTTTATACAGTGTGTCCTATTTAAGCGGGACACTTTTGAAATAACTCTTAAACGAAGCAAGATATCTAAGAAGTGAACATAACGTTTGTTGAAATATTTTCGCTCTAGTTTGTGATGGTGTTAATGTTTTTTGATGTTATTACCGCCTTCAACCATTAAATCAGTGGTTGAATGTCGCGGTTTTTTTCCTTTTGACACCCACTTTTTACTACCGGATTAGAAAAGTTGAAGAAAAATGCCGTTAATTTCACTTCAATATTTCAAACCGTTGCCTAGATATACAACCATAAAGATTCAATTTTCTTCGTTTTTTCCCTATTTTTCTGTTTCGTAAACTAAAATTAAAAGCGGATTTTCTTATTAATTTCGAATAAATAAGAGAGTTCAAATGCTGTTGAAACTTAAAAGCTATTTTAAAACCATAAGGGACTTAAAAATCATGTAAAACATCATTAAAAAAAAAAACAATTTTGCATTTTATTTTCAAAAATCGATAAAAAAATATTTCCTATTTATTCAAAATGAATTGCTCGACTTAAACGGCATACGCGCAGAGATCAAGAGGGCTTAAATCTGGCGAACTGGATGGCCAGCTTGCCGGTCCCTTCTCCCGATCCAGTGGTGACTGAACGTGTCTGTTAATGTTTAGTGCGGAATGGTCAGAGATTAAAGTATTGACCCATACTTTCCGCCAGTTACCTTAAATGGGCAAGGATAAGCTATCTTTATTCGCCCAGAGTTACAACAGTTGCTGGAGGATGTGCCATTGAATGTCAGTACAAGATGGTTGTCCTGAGCACTATGCCTTAGTGGCGAGGAGGAAGTGAATGAGATGTTCAGTAACAGCTGGATCGGGAAAGTGGTTAAAATGTTTGGTTAAATATTCTTAGGGATACAAGTTTTTGAAAAGTGATATGAAATACTGGTTTATGTTATTTGATATAATAATTGGTTCTGTGTGTTTGTGTGTGTGAAGAACATATCTTCAAAAATTGCCGGGAGCTCAAACATTGATATTACATTTAGGGATCACCCACACATCTGCTAATATGGTTTCGGTCAAAATCTAGGGTTGCGTGCTAACAGAGCTCTCTTTTTAAGAGAACTTGTTCTCTTTTTATCGTAATTTTTGTTTTTCTCTACCTTGTTTCTTTTTCTAAATTTTTAGAATGTTTTATTATTTTTTATTTCAACAATATTTAATTATTTTAAAGTTTGATTTTTAAAAAGATAAAGATTTTATGTGAATTTTGTTAGCTTCAAGTTACACATGTAGGTGATATGGGCTTTGTGTTTGTCAATTTGTCTATTATATATCAGTGTGTTTTTTGTGTATGTGTATTGTGCGTTTCTGTTTGAACCAAATATCTGAAAAACAAGAACTTCAGTAAGTTGATACTTGATATTTCATTTAAGTAGCGTCATCTGAATAATTGACTCTAAGGTTTCAGATCAAATTCTACCACCGAATGTACGACTTTACTGAATATTTTTTTTTTTTCCCCAGTTTTTATCGATTTTCTTAAAAACAGTTCCAAATATTTTCTTTGAAAATTTTATGATTTCATTAACTGCGTATAAGAGAAAGTCGTGTGAGAGATTCACACTATATATATATATTTTTTTGTGATTTATTTTATTTTATTTCTTAAAATGATAATATTTCCATCAATAATTTTCAGAAAGTTTGGTAATAATTAATACTCCCATTGGAATTATATCAGCCATGGCACATAAAACCCATGAAGTAGTGATATCAGGTATGGCAGGAATGTTTCCTGAATGTGAAAATTTAGAAAAACTTGAAATAAAACTAATGAATAAAGAAAATGTTATTACTATTGATGATCGTAAATGGACCCAAGGTAAGTTTGGAAACAAGATATCATTAATTCTATATGCATTATAATGAATTTTATTTTATAAGTATTTGTTATGTATGTAGACCATATACGTTAAATCCAATACACTATTTTCATCTCTACCTCAAAATCCTTGCTTCGTCAATATGTACAACTGGAAGTCACGTGAGATAGTTTGCATTCATGGACAAAATACTCACATGGAATCCTTATCCTCGACTCAACACAAGATACCGATTTCTTGCTAACCGAATTGACAAAATTCACAGAATCAAATAAGTTTATATTTAACCTATAATTCACTCTCCTTATGCACTTATTATATCCATAAGAGCTAGAATTCTGTTTTTATTTGTATTATTGCTACCAGTCCTATTACAACTGTAAGCCTTCTCTACAATCTTTATCCATTCCTCTGTATCATGAGCAAACATTCTCCATCTTCTTACTCCTGTTCGGCGGAAGTCGCTTTCTACATCGTCTAGCCAAGTTATACCGCTGCTTCCTTTTATTCTCTCCCATCCGAGTTGGCCATAAAATAGGCGATTCTAAAATAGGAAATCTGCTAGCTTACATCCTCTCCACGTGACCTAACCATTTAACCTTCCTTGTTTGACCTACGATACCTGGATCTGATTCTCCAAACAGTTTCTTGAGATCTGAATTCCTTCCTTGTTTCCATTGGCTATCTTCACAGACAGGGACATAAATTTTAAGCAATCTTTCTTTACTACATTCTCAGAACATTCATGTTTTTCTTTGTTATAACCCTCGCTTCCCTACAATAGAATATAGATCTTAATATTATAGTTTTATGTATAAGTATTTTAGCTTGACTTACCAGAGTTGAAAATCATAATCTTTTGTTGAAAGAAAACATACACCTATTTCCAGCCGCTTTTCTGGCTGTTATAGAAGTCTATAGCGCTGCCAAAAAATACCACTTCAAATATACAATCTTTGCAGTCAAAAAAATCTTCTTCGTATAGCTATGACTCCCTTCTAGTTTCAAACCTTAACCTTCAAATTAACTCAAAGTAAAAACCATTCGAGGCCGACCTCGCTAAAATCCCATTATATTTTGCTCAATAAAAACCTGTAATGGCACTCCTTTAATTCCATTGGATGACCATCGTTCATGCTTATTACGCCATTTTATCATCTTATAATAAATGAATTGAAAATTCAAATTTTGAAGTGTTTTATGATGAGAAAATTCAGCAATTTGTCTTGAAGGACACAGAAATTGGGGATCGATTAAGTATGCGCGGGTAACACGAAATATTTTCTACTGTAGGTGAACAGCAACAAACCGATAACAAACCGCTGCAATTAGCTGCCTCATTTGAATAATACTGCCAGATTGCAGTAAAGTGAGTACTTTACTAAGTCTTCTCAGACGCTCATAACAAATATTTATATCGCAAACAAATAATTCGCACACACATTGCGTAAAGAAATGAATCGCACACTATTTTTTTTTTTTCAACCACCAAAAGTTACAAAAATTCTTCCTTCTGATGACATTCTTGCTCAATTATAAAAATTTCCATCTAATGTATTGTTTCTTTATCTTTCAATAGCCCTATGTGTAAAGCTCTAAGCGAGCTGGCCTATAATAATTTGTAAATATAATAATATAATAATAATATAAATATTTTAAAATAGATTTTAAAATGATTATGATAAAATTTCATATTTTATATTACAGGGGAATTAGATGTTCCTGCGGCAATTGGAAAATTTAATACCAGTGCAATAGATAGTACATTTTTTGGACTGCATAAAAAATTATATGAAATTATGGATCTAGTAACCACACTCAGTTTAAAGCACTCTTATGAGGCAATATTTGATGCTGGTAAACTTTATCTGTATAAATAAAATTAGAATAGATTTTGTGAATCTAAATTTATAGAAACATATCAAGTTAGTTTAGAAATTATTTTTTTATCTAAATTTTTTTTTTTTTTTGAACTTGCTATATTGATATTTGAAACTATAAACTACTGAAACTTTGTATCTGTTTTGGTTTCTTTTCTAAAGTTAGAAATAAGAGAATATTGGTATATTTTCACATTAACGGAATTATTGTACCATACTCGGGCAAGGTGAAAAATTCTTGGCCTAGTAGTCAAAATGAGTTTTTTTTTATTTAAAATGCATTTATTTCTCAATGTAGTCTCCCTTTAGTTCAATACACTTTGTCCAACGTTTCTGCAATAATTGGATTCCGTCCCTGAAGTGCGTCCCTGGAAGGTCTTCAAAATATCCATTTACCGCTGCTATCACCTCCTTATATGACCCAAAACATTTTCCAGCCACGAATTTCTTAAGGTTTAGAAATTGATGAAAGTAAGAGGGAGCCAAATCTGGCGAATAGAGAGGATGTTACAAAAATTGATATTTCAAATACCTTAATTTTCCCAATACCAAAGCACCTTTGTGGGCGGGTGCATTGTCCCGGTGAAACATGATTTTTGATTTTGCAAACCAGGTCGTTTCTCTCTAATTTTTTCATCTAGCTGGTCAAGAAGATGTACGTGGGGATATGGATCCATAAAACTGTTTTAGGGATCCATATCAGTCTCATGTCCAAGAATAGTTCAAGATAAAGCACACATGGTCAGCTGGCGGCATTGGTATTGATTGTATTCAGATAAATTGTAGGTTGAGTTTGGCGATTCAAAGTAAATGCTAAATATTTGCATTTACCTAGGTTTACTGTAATTTTTCATTTTAAAGACCCACGAGGGATGTAAGATGAATTTGGAAAGCATGGGAAGCTCTGACAGGCTCCAGGTTCGGAGAGCGTATTGCGGTACCATCAACTTTTGTGTGGATTGATAAATGGAGGAGAAAGAGGTGCCTTCACAGACTTGAAAAGTTCTATCTATAAAGTGCGATTCAATAGATTAAATTAAATACATATATATATAAAGAATGGAATTAGCTTATTGGTAGTGCACTGGACTCCTATGCGGAGGTTCAGGTTCAAGACGATGTAATGTTGCTCTCTTCCTAGGAGCCTTCACAGATCTCATTGTCCATAATCGGGAGGCTTAGGGCACAGTCACCATATTGTTGCGCCTTACAAACAAAAACAAAAGTATAAATGTGTAAAAATGTAATGTAACAAAAACAAAATCACATGTGTAAGAAATAATTATTGTAAAAATTTTGATTCTGTTTATTCCATGCTATTGTCTCATTTAACTGTCTCTACAGAAAAAGAATTTTATTTCAATAATTAAAATAAGTGTGGCTGCTCAATTACATTGAGTTGCTGGAACACAGCATAATAATCAATTTAGAGAATAATGGTTGAATAGGAATAATGCGTAGGTATTTACTACATACAAATTCAAACCGGAACAAGTGTAACACCTAATAGAGGACCACAAGGGCTACATATACACAGACTAAAGTTAGATGAATGTGTAAATCAAGTAATCATTGCTGGTAAAGTCTCATATATGTGATGGTGGATTATACCGAAAGAATCAAGTATGATTGTCTCAGTAGTCTCCCACAGAAATCCTTGGTCAATACCCAACCGGTCAAAAAATTCACTTGTGGTCTTAGGTATCGCCGCTCTATTCCCGAACCAGATCACTTCACCTGGAACTGACGTTCAGCAAACCAATCCCGGTATTTTTCCTTCAGGTGAGGGATACATTTTTCGTATATGTTGCTCTTTTCCTCAACGTATCAACTTGTATATGTATCAACCTGTATATGTATCAATTTCGTATATGTATCAACTTTCCTCCCCTGTTCTGGATCATTGCATTCAAAGCGAACGGTAGGATCAATGACAATGGCCTCTGTTCCGCCGTTCTTGAACGCCACCATGTCAGCGAAACTATTAGTACCTTCTGTATCTAGGCAGTGTACTTCGTCAAAGCAAGTATACCCCTTATTGCTTAATATTTCCGTCTTCGCTTCTTCACGTTATGACGGCGGGGGTGACAAGGGACACGTTGTTGGAACAGTTTCCCAATATATGATTTGGGTTTTGGTACTCAATACCCAGCGACAGTGGGATCCAACACCTCCGTTATTGCCTGACCGCCGAACCGCCCGAAGGGGAGCATTTTATATTCATCCTCATAGTGTTAGTCCACTCTGATCCAGAGAGAATTCTCCTATTGCATATGAACTGGAATATCTTATTTATATTTTACAACTGAACTCTTTCTTTATGTAATATTATTTGCTTATTGCAAATAAAATAATAATAAATACTCGCTCAAAAAGTAGAAAAGTGATATGTTTAAAATAAATGTTTATTTTCAGGCGTCAATCCGCATGATCTAAGCGGCACAAACACAGCTGTCCTTATGGCGTCCGCATCAAGGGAAACAGAATATGAATGCGTAATTAATAACAAATCTGCGGGTTACGCAATGGTGGGTCAAAGTGGGACTATGCAAGCAAATAGAATATCTTATTTTTTAAACGTGACAGGTAAAACTTAAATAATAAAAATCATATTTGAAACAATTCTCTTTTTATTTAATTAATAATTAAATATTTTATTTTTTCAATTTTTTCCAATTATTATATTCAATTAATAATTTTGATCATAAAGGACCCAGTTTAGTAATGGATGCAACTTGGTGCGGAGGTATGCAAGCTCTTCAAGAAGCTTATATGTTAATATCTCAGGGAATTGCGGACGCAGCTTTAGTAGGAGGTTGCAACAAAATTTACAGACCGGAAGTTTCCTTTCACTATCAGTCTATGGGCAGGTTAAATAAAGACGGACGTACTAAATGCTTCAGTGCTAACGGTAATAATTTAAGCCCTTTTAGCTGTTTTTAAAGCCTAATTATAAAAATAAAGACTTATGAATTTCTTAAAACAATGAATCTACGCTTAATAAATGTGTAATGGCTGGTGGTGCTGTTGTTAAAATAACACCTAAAACTGACAATAAAGTAGCAATTTATATCTTCACAAGTGACGAAAAGGAGAAACTGAGAGAATTGAATGGTTGGGCGACGACTGATGATGATGACGTAGAATGGTAGTTTTGGTGAATGGTATAGCTGTTTAAACTCTTGCTTATTCCTTGTTTGGCTAGCGCTCTTGATTTCAAAAAGATATTCTTGACGTAAAGCAAAATGAAGATAGTTGTTCTTCTTGGAAGCTGTGGTTTGTGGTAACTCCTTGATGGTTATTAGGTATGTCTTGAATTCCGCTTGCCGACTGTTTATCGACTTCTTGATTACTAGTCAAAGTCTCTGCAAATTTTGATTTCATACACTTACAATGTTGAAACATATACAGATATACACACAGACACACCACACACACACAGACATATACACACAATCATGCGGAAAAAATATTTTTTCCCCAAACATGTATATCCGGTTAAAACTCAATTTAGAAAATTTGAATTTCGCAATAATTCCTCGTTTACCAGGGTAAGAAGAGTAAAAGAGAAGAATAAGGGGCTTACAAATGGGAAAACAAATTAACAAAGGGATCGCCCGTGGCCCATGTAGCTCACCACTGCTTAATATTTCCCTGTTTTTGGTCCATATAATTGAACTAAAAATAATCTTTTCAAAAAATTATATAAAAATTTGAAATAATTAATATAATTATTTTATATTAATTCATAAAATAAAAAGTTCCCATTTTTTTATTGCAGCTGATGGCTATGCTCGTTCAGAAGGTTGTGTGGTATTTTTTTTACAAAAAGCAGAAGATGCAAAACGTTCATATGGATCTTTGTTGAGTGTTATTTCAAAACAATATGGCTCAAGAGATGTCCCATATGCTGATTTTAGCCCAAAACATTATAAAGAAATATTAAAGGAAACTTACAATGAAGCGAATATTGATCCATCAGAAGTTTGTTATGTAGAAGCAGATGGTTGTGCATCAATGGTAAGTGGAATAAGAATGGTAATTTAAATATGTTTAGTTCGAAGAACTCTAAGCTTACGAGTCTATGGTATCTTTTTTTTGGAGCCAAATGGTTTGAGGGACTATTTTTACTCACATAGGGTGAAACTTCCCTATGTTTCTAGAGACGGATATTCTGTCGCAGAACCTCATTCAAGTCCAACCAGCGTGTCCTCGTCGCGGCTCTGGAAACATCTGAGCTCCACTTTTGTGGAAGCATGGATGGCCAAGCTGGTGGGCAAACGCAGAGGGTAGGGCTATTTGGGAAGCTAGTACTCCCACGTACCTCAGCTACAATTACAGACTAGCAAGTGCAGCGGGACCCCATCAGGAGTGTGAGTTGGTAGAAACTTTTCTGCCATCTGTTTGGGTCGCCATAATTTATGTGCGGCCTGAATCTCTTGCAGTGAATTCTTTTGCTGCGGAGCCTCTGTGGGGATTCATGCTGCATCACTTACACCTAAACGCCTTAACATCGTACACCTACACTATTACATTCCTACACGCCAGTGGCACGTGCTGGTGCCACTACTTGTGGATACCTGTGTCGTGGGGAAGGGAAGTCCTGGTGGTTGAGAACGCAGGTTCTCGCTGGAGGCAAGTTCCCTCGGCGTGCCTTGCAGTCCAACACACCACTTTGGTTCCTGACTCCACTAAACAGGCGGCCAGAGCCTATCCCAGCTCTGGTCAATCGGCTAGGGTAAAGAACGCACCGGTGGCTCACGAGTATTGTGGGCCTTGGCTCACAATCCCTGGGCGCTATATCTCTAGGGTAGCTTTGGCGCTTCTTCAAAGCGTTCCAAATTGTGAGGCTCCGTGGAGGGTGGAGAGCTGTGGAGATGAATTTTTAATTTTATTTATTATATGTTTTT